>LGRX02002638.1:0-35565 GCA_001247695.2 Cymbomonas tetramitiformis | reverse complement strand
CACGTGCCTCGCTCAGGTCAGTGCCGGGGGCGATATTTGACCCCGGTGCCACGTGCCTCGCTCAGGTCAGTGCCGGGGGCGATATTTGACCCCGGTGCCACGTGCCTCGCTCAGGTCAGTGCCGGGGGCTATATTTGACACCGGTGACAGAGCATAAGTAAATTCTTGCTTCATATGACTGCTGCAGGTGGAGGTGGCGGACATGACGCTGGGGCGGGGGACATACCTCTCCATGGGCGGCGGTGGCGGGAGCAAGTCGCCTCACCGGTGGACCGCATTCTTCGCGCTCATCTTCCGCAACTCTGCAGTGCAGCACCCTCTCATTGCCTCCGCTGTGGCACGAATCGCCATGCTGGACCGATCCAACTGCGAGGTCATGATCCTGGCAGAAGGTTCCCTGCAGCAGATCCTCTCCATGACCTTCAGCAACAGCCTACATGTTGTTCACCAAGGTCCCCCCCCTTGTGTCCCCTTGCAAGCCCTGACCAAGCTTGGCAGCGTGTCACATTTCGGCCACGCGGCATGCGGGTCTTTACTTCAGCATGCACGGCGGTGTGGCTGGGTTCCCTCCGCCGACCAGGGTGAAGGTCCTCGCCCAGGCCCCATGCTGTGCGGTGAGGTGCTGTCATGCGGGGGGGAGGAGGCGGCTCAGGGTGCCTGACACTGTCGGCGCTGGCGGTGGCAAACCCGTCCATTGCGCAGCGGCTGGTGCACAACAAGGTCATGCCGAGCCTCACGCGGCTCCTGCAGGCCAACGAGGAGAGCTGCAAGAGCGCGCTGCGTGTCATTGCCGATTTGGCCTACGCCTCTGAGGTGCGCTCCCGCGGTCCTAAGAGCCTTTTTCATCCGCTCCCGTGGATGCCCTGCTCCCCTCCGTCTTCCCATCGTCCCAAAGCTCAGTTGGTACGCGATGCAGCATTGACCGCTGTTGATGTTGTTGATGCTGCCGCGCCGCATGCTGCGGACTCGTGTACTGCAGGGACTTGCCTGAGGACGGGCGGGAGATGCCATCTGCTGCGGCCCTTGCGGGTGTCACGGATGACGCAGCTCCCCGCCTTGCACCGATGCCATCTGCTGCGGCCCTTGTGGGTGTCACGGATGACGCAGCTCCCCGCCTTGCACCGATGCCATCCCTACGGATGATGATGCCGTAACTAGTGCGGCGGGATGGCGAAGCTGAAGTGTTAGCATGTGGAGCTGTCCTGCAGGAGGTGTCGTGCCAGATCCTGACGAAGGAGCTGCTGGAGATGCTGGCATCACTGTGCGGCTGCGGCAAGCCCGGCCTGCAGTGCGGCGCGCTGCACGCCTTGGGGAACCTGGTCTTCTGCAAAGACAACCGGTGGCCGCACGCTCCACTCCCCGCAGCATGCCACGCCTCGACAGCGCCGTATCAGGAACCTCAGTGCCATGCATCGCGGGGGATCCAGAGGCAGTGTAAGTGGGGGTCAGTGGTGCAGTACCAGGGGGTTGCAATCTAATAGGCCGCCCGGCATTGCTAAGGGCTCGCAGGGGCTGGTTGTGCAGAGAGGGGGAGCTACAAGGCGCTGATCTCTCCGGTTGATTACCAGGGCACCGTCGAGGTAGATGGTTGTTTGGCGTAGTGCTGAGGAACGATTAGGATGGTCAGGTAACGGTTAGGGAGGTCAGGTACAATACACTGTGTGTTAGCGGACTTTCAAAGCGATGGTGTCAGGGGGGTTTGTGTTGTGAACGTCTTGCTAGGGGAGTGTCAGGGCTGCCGGGTCGTAAGCAGTTTTGGTACGGGAGGATTGGGGTAGGAGGCCCAATACTAGCGCGGGCATTGTGGGAAGGTCAATTTGGGTGGGGCTACCCCAGTGTACTTAGAGTATCAGGGACTCTGGCGCAATGGGGGCGTCAGGAGGGGGGGGTTAGAGCAACAGGGACTCTGGTGCAGTGGGGGCGTCAGGGCAGGGTGGGGGGCATTCAAGTGTATCCTCGGTGACAAGTTTCTGTCTCTGCCGCCGAAGGATGGTCTGCCGCACACTGGATGGTTAGAGTAGCTGTGGGCACGCTGCACTTGGCGTCGTGCCGGCATCCCGAAATAGGGGTGTTCAGAGGGGGCTGAGCAGGCTGTTGCAGTGATCTGAGAAGGAAGGGTCGGGGATGCCTATGCGATGACGGGGGATACGGGCTTATGGGGGTGCAGGCGGACAGTGCTGGCAGCACAGGGTATTCGGGAGCTGCTGTCCAAGTTGGCGACGCGCGATCCCGAGAGCCCGAGGGAGCGCGGCGACCTGAGGGACGTGAGCGAGGACGGCCCTCTGAGCCCGGGGAGCCCGAAGACGCAGGCGGCGCGCTTCATGGATGCCCTGCTCGCCGATGATTCGCCGCTGCCCACCGAGGGCCTGGACCCTCTGGTGACCGCATCCCGCTGTCTCGCGCAGCCCTTCCCTCATTGCCGTTCGCAGGGGACACGTTGCCCGCCAGAGATGACACCTCGCCCCCCAGGGATAACACTGGCATGGCAGATGCTGGCAGCTTCTCCACCCGTAGTGCGCTGGAGAAGCCACGTCATCGGGCCTGCCTCATGCATGCGTCCGCTCTGTGGATTCTGCGCTCTCAGCCACAGGCACCTACCCCGCGCGCTCGAGCACCTACCCCGCACACTCGGGCACCTACCCCACATGCTTGGGCACCTTCCCCGCGGCTGAGCACCTACCCCGCACGCTTGGGCACCTTCCCCGGCGCTCGAGCACCTACCCGCGCTCGGGCACCTACCGCGCTCGAGCACCTACCCCGCGCGCTCGGGCACCTAACCCCCACAGCCGGGCGCCTTCCCCGCGCGCTCGGACACCTACCCCGCGGGCTCGAACACCTACCCCACACGCTCGGGCACCTACCCCCCACAGCCGGGCGCCTTCCCCGCGCGCTTGGGCACCTTCCCCGCGCGCTCGGGCACCTTCCCTCGGCGGTCGGGCGCCTCCCCCCGCAGCGCAGGCTCAAGGAGGCACGCGGGATGATTCAACAGCCCTTAAGCACCTCCGAGCTCATGACGCGGGCAGGTGCTGGCGTTCCCTTGCATATCGGTCTCGGGCTGATTTCAGGGGGGAGGGGCTGGGTGTGTGCACTTGCTTGACCACGGGCGGCGCGATGGCAGCCACTGCGAAGGGTCCCGTCCGTTCTGAGACATATCAACGACGCTGGAGTGACAGCTGGAGCAACGCGCGCTCTTGCCATCCTGGGGGAAAATGAAGAGGTGCGCGCTGTGGCCATCCTGGGGAAAAATGAAGAGAGCGGCGCTGGCCATACTGGGGGGAAAATGAAAAGGTGCGCTGTGGCCATCCTTGGGGAAAATGAAGAGGTGCGCTGTATACAGGGGAAATGAAGAGGGCGCTGTGCCATACTGGGGGAAAATGAAAAGGAAGGTGCGCTCTGTGGCCATCCTTAAGGAAAATGAAGAGGTGAGCGCTGTGGCCATCCTTGGGGGAAAATGAAAGAGGGCGCGCTGTGGTCATCCTTGGGGAAAATGAAGAGGTCTTTGACGCTGGCCAGCCATACTGGGGGAAATGAAGAGGTACGCGCTGTGGCAAAAGCTCCATCCTGGGGGGCAAATATGAAGAGGGGCGCGCTGTGGCCATACTGGGGGGAAATGAAGAGGGGGGCGCTGTGGCCATCCTGGGGGGAAATGAAGAGATGAGCGCGTCAGCGCCCTCCGGCGTGTTATCCGCCCTGGCCATCACTCGGCCCCTTCTGCGACCGTTGGATGCAGCGGCCGCGCCAGGTTGTGTCGGCTCATGTCTGCCCATCACAGGATATCGCGCGCCCCATGACACGTGCTCATGGTTGCCAGGGCGACAAGGCCACATGCTTCACGGCAGGCCAGCCTCCTCCCGAGAGCTGCGGTGCACTGCGGCTGCTCTGGTTTCTTCTCATGCCGTGAGGGGTGCGTCTGTCATGGCAGCGAGATGACGAGGGTGGGGGAAGTGGGGGTTTTCAGGTGCGGCGATCGGTAAATCGGCGGCCTATGGGCGAGAGGGGGGTGCGTATTTTGGCCATGGATGGGGGTGGGATGCGCGGGTTGTCCACGATTGCGATGCTGCGTGAGCTGGAGAGGGAAACTGGGCTGCGGACCTACGAGATGTTCGACCTCATTGGAGGGACCTCGAGTGGGGGCATCCTGGCCGTTGCGCTCGGCGTGATGAACTTCTCCCTCGACGAGTGCGAGGCGCTGTACAGGTGCTGTCTCACTGCGATGTCCCATGTCAGCCATCGAGCTGTGGCAGCCGCCGTTTTCGCAGGCCGTGCTTTTCCGGTACTGAGCTGGCGCATGCAGGTCGAATGAGCCATGCGCCACTGGGATGTTGATGGGGTCCGGAGTGGGGGATGGGGACTGCAGAAATCTCGGGGTGCAAGTGTTCGGGCAGACGCCGCAGGGGGAAGAGGACGAGGCGCCTCCAGGGAGACCCAAGAGAGACTCCGAGATTCCCCAAGAGAGACTGCCGCCAAAGCGCGACGAGACCACGTGGGGGAGCCGCATCGGCAACCTCTACAAAACCTCCGCGCAAGGGCTGCGCGTTGCGGTGTACGGGGCGAAGGTTTGTCCCCATAGGCGGCGCACACGTCACCGGTGACGCTGCCTGGAACCCCCGCGGAGTCAAGCAGCCATGCACCCGGCGTGCGCCCTTGCGCCAGTAAACTCTTCCGTGCAGCATCCGTTGCTGTGCTCCTTATTGGCCGCCGCTACGCCCGCCACCTGCCACGAGCCGAGCGAGGAGCCGGGTGAACTGGAGAGAGGCGCAGCAGCACGTACAGGCGCGCGGTGCTCTGAGGGGGTTGCGCGGGTTTTATGGGGATGGCTTTCCGGGAACTCAGCACGACGCCTCCAATTTCGAGGCGCTGATAAAAAAAGCATGCAACTACGGAGTGCATTTCGCCGAGGAGCCCCTGATCGACACCGCCCTCGGAGGGGGTCCGAAGGTGGGTCACCTGTGCGCCAGCTGCCTGCGAGGAAGGGCGGGCATCTGGGGAAGGCGTGCGCAGCGCATGGCTTGAGTGTCATCCCGTGAGGCCTTCGCTGGGCTCTGCCAGAGGTCCGCTCCGCTCGGCGGCAGTGCTGCCACTTTCTGGAGGCTCAGCTGAGATGGCGCTCGTTTGTGTCCTGAGAGAGGCGCCAATTGACGTGCGGATGTCAGGCTCGGTGATAGGGTGCAGGGGGTGCATGGCGCGTTCACACTGGCATATGTGGTGATAGGGTGCAGGGGGTGCATGACGCGTTCACACTGGCATATGTGGTGAAGGGTGCAGGGGTGCATGACGGCGTTCACACAGGCATATATGGTGAAGGGGGTGCAGGGGTGCATGACGCGTTCACACTGGCATATGTGGTAATAGGGTGCAGGGGGTGCATGACGCGTTCACACTGGCATATGTGGTGAAGGGTGCAGGGGTGCATGACGCGTTCACACTGGCATATGTGGTGAAGGGTGCAGGGGGTGCATGGCGGCGTTCACACTGGCATATGTGGTGAAGGAGGGTGCAGGGGTGCATGGCCCGCGTTCACACTGGCATATGTGGTGATAGGGTGCAAGGGGTGCATGCAGCGTTCACACTGGCATATGTGGTGATAGGGTGCAGGGCGTGCATGAAGCGTTCACACTGGCATAGTGGCATACGTGGTGAAGGGTGGACGGCGGGAAGGTGGAGGGGTGCAGGTATTCACGCTCGCGTCTCTTGTCAGCGTGGCTCCAGTGCAGCCCTTCATCTTCCGTAACTACCAGTACCCGGAGGGCCCGATGGGCTGCTGCCCGGGGGGCCTCTCCTTCGATCGAGAAGGAAGCTGCAAGCACGAGCTGTGGCAGGCTGTGCGCGCCTCCTCCGCAGGTATCCCCTCCCGTGCACCTGCCCACCCCGGTCACCCGCCTGCTTCCACCTTGCCCCCCCCCAGCTCTTCTAGCACCTCGCGTCCTCTAGCTGGGAGCCCACAGATTGCTGCACTCACACCCATGCCCCATAACACCATCACCTCCTGAAGCTAGGATGGACAAGGTGGTCAAGCTTGAGTGCTGATGTGGCGGCAAGGGAGAGGTGTTTGTTCTGCACAGCGCCCTACTATCTGGAGGATTATGCCTATGGCAATGATCGCTGGCACGACGGCGCGGTGCGCAGCCCTGCGCCCTGTGCCCTGCGCCCTGCGCCCTGTGCCCTGTGCTCTGCGCTCTGCGCCCTGCGCCCTGTGCTCTGCGCCCTGTGCCCTGCGCCCTATGCCCTGCGCCCTGCGCCCTCTGCCCTGCGCCCTGCGCCTCTGCCCTGCGCCCTGTGCCCTGCGCCCTGTGCCCTGCGCCTGCGCCCTAAGTGGCATGCAATGGACCCTGTCTCTCTCATCATGGTTACCTGCCATCTCACCACAAAGCCGTCCATGCATCAACGCCCCGTATGGACCCTGTCTCTCTCTTCATGGTTACCTGCCATCTCACCCCAAAGCCGTCCATGCATCAACGTCCCATATGGACCCTGTCTCTCTCATCATGGTTACCGGCCATCTCACCCCAAAGCCGTCCATCCATCAATGTCACATATGGACCCTGTCTCTCTCATCATGGTCTCTCTCATCATGGAGGAAGAAGCACATGGCGGTCACTGCAGGCGCGGACGGCGCTCGTCAGCTCCGGGCCTGCGAGACCCATAGACGCTCGTAGCCTGGCTGGCAGCATGAGTGAAAGAGACGCTTCAAACTTCTGAACCTCTATTTGCTCACCCCTCCATTGCATGCCACTTAGGACCGAACCTCTATTTGCTCACCCCTCCATTGCATGCCACTTAGGACTGAACCTCTATTTGCTCAGCCCTCCATTGCATGCCACTTAGGACCGAACCTCTATTTGCTCACCCCTCCATTGCATGCCACTTAGGACTGAACCTCTATTTGCTCAGCCCTCCATTGCATGCCACTTAGGACATCTGCGCCCTGCGCCCTGCGCTCTGCGCCTTGTGCCCTGTGCCCTGTTCCTCGTGCCCTGTGCCCTACCCTGTGACCTGTGCCCTACCCTGTCCCGTGCCCTGCGCCCTGCGCCCTATGCCCTGCGCCCTGTGCCCTGCGCCCAGCGCCCTTTGTACTATGCTCTGTGCCCTGCGCCCTAAGTGGCATGCAATGGACCCTGTCTCTCTCATCATGGTTACCTGCCATCTCACCACTAAGCTGTCCATGCATCAACGCCCCGTATGGACCCTGTCTCTCTCTTCATGGTTACCTGCCATCTCACCCCAAAGCCGTCCATGCATCAACGTCCCATATGGACCCTGTCTCTCTCATCATGGTTACCGGCCATCTCACCCCAAAGCCGTCCATCCATCAATGTCCCATATGGACCCTGTCTCTCTCATCATGGTCTCTCGCATCATGGAGGAAGAAGCACATGGCGGTCACTGCAGCTCGTCGCTCGTCAGCTCCGGGCCTGCGAGACCCATAGACGCTCGTAGCCTGGCTGGCAGCATGAGTGAAAGAGACGCTTCAAACTTCTGAACCTCTATTTGCTCACCCCTCCATTGCATGCCACTTAGGACTGAACCTCTATTTGCTCAGCCCTCCATTGCATGCCACTTAGGACCTCTGCGCCCTGCTCCCTGCGCCCTTGCCCTGCCCTCTGCGCCCTGCGCCCTGCGCCCTGTGCCCTGTGCCCTGTGCCCTACCCTGTGCCTTGTGCCCTGCGCTCTGCGCCCTGTGCCCTGTGCCCTGCGCCCTCATGCCCTGCGCCCTGTGCTCTGCGCTGCCCTGTGCTCCTGCGCCTCTGCGCCCTGCGCCCTGTGCCCTGTGCCCTGTGCCCTATGCCCCAGCCCTATGTGCCCTATGCCCTGTGCCCTATGCCCCAGCCCTATGCCCTGTGCCCTGCGCCCTGCGCCCTGCGCCCTGTGCCCTGCGCCCTGCCCTATGCCCTGTGCCCTGTGCCTCTACCCTGTGCCCTGTGCCCTGCGCCCTGCTGCCCTGTGCCCCGTGCCCTGCGCCTTATGCCCTATGCCCTGTGCCCTATGCTCTTGCCTCTGTGCCCTGCGCCTGCGCCTGTGCCCTGCCCTATGCCCTGTGCCCTGCGCCCTGCGCCTGTGCCTATGCCCTGCGCCTGCGCCTTATGCCCTATGCCCTGTGCCCTATGCTCTTTGCCCTGTGCCCTATGCCCGGATTTCCCTCCCGCCTCTCACGCCAGCCCGCTGCCTGTGTTCCCAGACTGGATTTATTTCCTGCCGCTCGCGCCAGCCCGCTGCCCGTGTTCCCAGACTGGATTTCTCCTGCCTCCCGCGCCAGCCCGCTGCCCGTCTTCCGAGACCGGATTTCTTTCCTGCCTCTCGCCAGCCCGCTGCCCGTGTTCCCAGACTGATTTCCTCCTGCCTCCCGCGCCAGCCCGCTGCCCGTGTTCCCAGACTGGATTTTTTCCCTGCCTCTCGCGCCAGCCCGCTGCCCGTCTTCCGAGACTGGATTTGGCGATGCGCTTGTCCTATGTGCATCGGCCACGTGTGCTAATGTGTTGAGTGCAAGGGTTCCGTGGCGCCCCTCTCGTGCTGATACAAGGTGGACCTTCTTTGTGTCACCTGTATCCTCCGCGCCTGTCCCATGCACTCCTCCATGTGTGCGCCGCGCTGCCGCCACTCACAGCGCCAGGGTTGAGGCGCGAGGGGATTGTGCCACTGCAGGTCGTGGGCAATAATCCGACCATGATAGCCGTGGAGGAAGCTCGCAAGCTCTGGCCGGACGCGCCCATCGAGTGTGTCGTCTCCCTCGGGACAGGCTCTGTGGGGGTTCGCCCGAGGGTGCGTGTTCCACGTGGCGGCACCTGCCCCGAGCCGGTGCTGCATTGACTTTCAGACTCCTGCGGGAGCGCCTGTGAGGCGGCGGCCAGGGGGGGCGTTCCTGCAACGCTCCCGAGCAGGCAGCAGAGGGGGCTGGGAGCGGCGGGCGGGGGGCGGCGGGGATGCTGCAGCGCCTGCAAGGGCGCTTCGCTTGGGTCAAGTGCAGTGGATGAGGAAGGCTGGAAGGGGCGCTCCTGCAGGACAAGATATCCTCGATTTCGCGGTACATCGATGCGGGCACGGCGCTGATGGAGAGCGCTTGCAGCGTCGACCAGGTGGACCAGCACCTCCAAGTCCTCCTCGCCATGGTGCGCCACGCCGCTCACGCTGTCCTCCAGCACTGGCATTCGTCATCAAGGGGACAGCCAGACTGCCCCCTGAGTGCTCGAATGATACAGCTGAGGCCCCGGCGAACTCTACTGGCCGCGGGCGCGTCCAGCTGTCGCTTCATCGGTGAAATCAGTTGTTCTGAGCGCACGTGCAGGCGAGGCGAGGCACTGCAGCAGGCAGGTGGCTGTAATGCTGCGGATGCAACTTTAGTTACGCAAAGGGTTGCAAATAGAGTGGTCTCCATGGGCCGCGGTGTGCGTCTGTGGGGCAGGTGCCCAACATGAAGTATTTCCGCTTCCAGCCGATAGATTCCGAGAGGTGTGATCAGGAGCTTGACGAGACCGACACGGAAAACTTAACGCGTCTCGGTACTTTCACCCGCCTCAAAAAACCCCTCGGTGCCACACACCCCTTCGGGGGCGATGTCGGGCGGTGAGCTCCTCTCGCCGGATGTGCATGGATATGGGCCGCTCATCTGGAGTGCTGAGGGAGTGCCGTGCAGATGAAGCCACGGCGGACTACATCGCGTCCAATGCAGAGATGTTTGCTGCTGCATCTGCAGTGCTGGGACCCGCGCATGGTGATCCGCCCTCGTCTTCACCTCTCTCTGTGTGTGTTACACTTTTTGCTCTCTCTCATCATGTTCATCTGCCCTTTCACCCCAAAGCCGTCCATGCATCAACGTCCCATATTGACCCTGTCTCTCTCATCATGGTTACCTGCCATCTCACCCCAAAGCCGTCCATGCATCAACGCCCGTATGGACCCTGTCTCTCTCTTCATGGTTACCTGCCATCTCACCCCAAAGCCGTCCATGCATCAACGTCCCATATGGACCCTGTCTCTCTCATCATGGTCTCTCTCATCATGGAGGAAGAAGCACATGGCGGTCACTGCAGGCGCTGACGGCGCTCGTCAGCTCCGGGCCTGCGAGACCCATAGACGCTCGTAGCCTGGCTGGCAGCATGAGTGAAAGAGACGCTTCAAACTTCTGAACCTCTATTTGCTCACCCCTCCATTGCATGCCGCTTAGGACCGAACCTCTATTTGCTCACCCCTCCATTGCATGCCACTCCAAAAGGTTGAGGGGGGAGGGGGTAGGCATGCATGTTGGGGGACTAAGGAATGCTGGCCCTGGTGCGTGTATGAGGCACATGGTAAAACGGTACTCTGAGTGGGCATGCCAACACCCGCGCAGGGGAGGGCAGAGGGAACCCGGTGGCTAGCTTCAAGAGCCAGAAGGGTATCTTGGTCATGGAGGCGAACAGAAGTCCAGAGGTTTGTGCCCACTTGCCTGGTCTGCTTGGCTGTCGCAAGCACGCAAAGTGCAGAGCCAGAAGCAGTGTGCTCCGTGGAGGGGGGCGGAGCCATGCTCGGGGCCTGCCTGCAGCGCACGCCGGCAGTGTGTCGAGAGTCTCCCAGCCGTGCAGCTCGTTGCAGGCCCCCTCACCTTCCTGCCCCGGGGAGCCCCCGAGTGGAGCCAAGGGCCCGCCTCGCGCTGAGGCACGAGACACCTGGTGAAATAGACCGCCGCGGGTCGGCGGATGCGCGGCATCGGAGCACGGCGGCGGCACAACAAGGTGGATGCAATGTGGGTAGCAGAGGACGCCGAGTCACTTAGCCACGGCGTATCCCCCACGCATCCGGCCACGACTCCCTCTGAGGTTAGGATTCCATCGCCTTGTGGGAGTCACGTGGGGTGTTACTTCTGCACACGAGCCTACGCCTGCAGTAGGCGTGTGTGCGTGCGTGTTGGGACCAGGGTCCGCTTACTCCGTAACCCTGGGACCAACTATTGTTGGGCGATGATCGGTCACATCGTATCATCTTTCCATGCTGCTTTGCATCTGGGTTGGGAATATGTATGAGTTTGTGGTATCTTGTCACGGCCCCGCCCTGCTCTTGATTTGCTTCTCACATCCACTGGGATGATGGTGGGCTGGCTTTTGTTGGCCGATCTCATGCCGTTCAGTGCGTGCGTGTTGGGATGGGGATGTGATTATGGTCGGGAGGAGAGGGGCGGTGGGGCGCGGCGCAGGTGGGCAAGAAAGGGCGCCCGGCCGACGTAATAGAGCACTTCTGTGCGGGCGCCGGCCATGTGTGCCAGAGGCATAACTTCCGCCGCATATGGGGCTCGGGTAGGTGCTGCACTCAGCGTCAATGGGAGCATGTGCGCCTTGCCTTCGCGCCAAGTGCGGATGTTGGGAGTCCGTCCCAAGTTTATAGGCAGGAGGAGGGGAAGCCTTCTTGGTTTAGAGGAGGGTGGGCAGGGGCTGGCAGGCTCTTCTCGGTGGCTGCCAGGGGAGAGATGCGGGAGCGAAGGAGAGGGGAAGCGGGCGCCATTGTCAAAGCTCCCATGCCGCCGAGCTGTGATGTGTGCCCGTTGAGTGAGGTGGAAAGCTAGAGGTGGGTGCGCAGCAGGTGGGGGGGGCAATAAGAGGTGGGGCGGCAGAGGGTCGTGTGGGGGACCGGGAGTGGGGCAATAGAGAAGCAAGGATAATGCTGGTGGGGAGTATTCCATTCGCGTGTGTGCCCCGGCAGCTGGCAGTCGAGGGAGCGAGGTCGCCGGGCCGAATGATTCTGATTCTTGGAGCAGTTTGCCACATCGGCTCTAGGGGCCCTTCCCAGAGTGAAGGCTGTGCACTGAGGGCGGGCATGCAGAGATGGGGAACACTGCCTGGCCGAGTGCTGGGCCGAAGCCAAGGGCCGAGGAGGACATGCTTCAGGCGCAGCTGTCCCTGTCTCAGGCGCTCTCCATGCGCCGCGGCGAGATTGGCATCGTGCACTTGGATCTGCATGGAGACGCCAGGGGGCTCATCGTGGGGTAGCCTTCTCCCCTACCCTCACATCCCCCTTTCCTGGCACCATTAGAACGCCCAGCCATCGATGACTGGTGGGATTCCAAATCTGACTGGTGGGCCGGAAGCACTCACACGATGACTGAGATCAAATATGTTCAACGAGCATATCGTCCCACTCGATGGTTAAAGGGCGCATGGGCCCTGCGTCCGAGACGGGAGGGTCCAACGCGGCGCGCCTTCGTCGTTGCGAGTTGCGCTTGTTGAGAGCGGTCTCGATCTAGCAGGCACTATGTTGTCAAGCAGAGGGTCATTGAATGATTGCGAAAGGGTCAAGATTTTACACACGTACTTACGCAAAATCTTGACCCTTTCGCAATTATTCAATGACCCTCTGCTTGACGACATAGTGCCTGCTAGATCGAGACCGCTCTCAACAAGCGCAACTCGCGGCGACGAAGGCGCGCCGCGTTGGACCCTCCCGTCTCGGACGGAGGGCCCATGCGCCCTTTAACCATCGAGTGGGACGATATGCTCGTTGAACATATTTGATCTCAGTCATCGTGTGAGTGCTTCCGGCCCACCAGTCAGATTTGGAATCCAGCCAGTCCCTCCCAGTACGAATCTGGATCGTTTCAAATCAAATCACTAAATGTACTCGATCGGTGTTCGCCGCTTAACGCGTGTGTCGTCAACTCTGCCATGCAGGAAGCATTTGTAGCAGTTTTGCAACCGTCAACCGTAGGGGGCATGTGGGCGCCGCAGGTGGTGCACGGAGATGTATGCAGTAGCGGAGCCGGGCCAGGCGTGCTCCGAGTTCCTGGAGAGCGTCAATGGCGGCACCGGCCCGTGCCCATCCCTTCAACACCTATGTGAACGGCGTCCACGCTTCGAGGTGACCCCTTGCTCCTCCTTGCTCCCTTTCCCTGCCCCCTGCTCCCTGCCCCCTTCCGTTCCCCCTCCCAGCCCTCCTCGCATATCAGCGCTCCTCAGAGATTCCATACGGCAACCAGTTATGCGGCCGGCACTACAAAACTGCTCTCCCCTCCCCTCGTACCCTACCGGTAGACCCTTGTGGCAGCAAGGCCCTGGCCACCTGTGCTGAGGTTGCTTGCGAGGGCGGGGCGAGGGAGCGCCAGGTGAATGGCGTGCTGCACACCTACGCAAGCCAGCACCTGCAGGTGCGCGGGATTGTCGCCCTCACAAACGTCTCTGTGCACACTGCTCGGCACAGTCAGGGTTAGAGCGTCCCGTGCAACGCGTCAGGCAGAGAGTTTGCGAGCCCCCAAGGCAGTGATGTGGGATGAGTCGAGCGAGATGTAGCGGGAAGGGGCAAGGCGGGTGTGGCAGGGCGGCAGCGGGGGGTGAAGAAGGAGGGGATCCATGGAGGGGAGTGAGGGCTAGGCCCCCTCTTATGAAAGCCACACAAACTGCAAAGGCTATGTCTTATTTGTTTATTCATGGAGGGGAGGGTTTCGAGTTTGCATGCAGGAAGTTGCGCTTTCGCCAGCTAGAGTTGTGCTCTTCCGACGAACACTGCCGCGCACGCACATCACTGAGGTGCACCCAGGAGGCCCCGGGATCCCTCATCACCCCCATGCCCCCCATCACCCCCATGCCCCCATCACCCCCATGCCCCCCATCCATGTCGCCCAGGCGTCGAATAGCTTCCAAATCTCAAATGCTTGACGCGCGCCCCTTAAAGCTTACGATGCGCCTGTTCCTTTCGCAACAGAATTTTCTTTCAGTCACGGGCGATTCTTTTTACAGTCACCGGCAGGGACGTTTTTGCTCAGTCGCCAGGGAGGACGATCCGCGTCGCCAGCGCACTGCCATAATGGTACAGCAGGCCTCATCTCAGCTCGGAGGCCCGCTCCCTTTCAGGTGTGCCTGTGAGCTGCACATTGGTGGGACGGGGCGGTGTGTGTATCAGTTAACAATCCGTGGCATGGTAGGCGAGTGGCGAGATTTGACCGTCGTCAGCAGGTGATTTTATCCCACCCCCCTCCCCCCTTCATGGCAACCCTCCCCCTATGCCTGTTGCGTAGGCTCATGGCTGATCTTCTCACCAGCCACGCCCAGGCACGGGATGCCACCCTGTAGTTGCTGCATTGGAATCGATGGTGTAATGGGTGCGGGCGGGGGACTTTGATGCGCTGCGCAGTGGGTTAATGCAGCAGAACTTGCTGAGCTCTCTGATGTACGCGGGTGGTGCAAAAGCCGTCATCGCGCCTGCCCTCCGACTGGAGTACGTCCGCGCATCGGACCAGGTGCGTTCACCTCCGCGCTCAGGGGCGCTCAGCAGTAGGATGAGCGAAGGGCATCATGAGGAGGCTCAGGCAGGTCGGACACAAGGGGGGTTGCTAGGAGGCGCAGGCAGTCAGGGCGCGAAGATGGAGATAGGGGGGCTTCAGGTGAGGTAGCCGGCTGAAAGGAGCTGTGGGTGGTGGGGATGGGGGTGAGGGCACAGGATCTGGGCGAATTTTTCACCACTTTTTACAGCGTGGTCTACTCCGGTGAGTGCCAAGCATACGCCATAGATCTCCCTCCCAGTGCTCTTCCACTGCAATGCACGGAGGCAACCAATCGATCAGGCGCCATGCACGCGCAGATCTCGGTGTTCCATGCCTGCAGCCGCCTTGAAGGCCACCGAAGCGAACTGGCACGATGGACTATCACAGTAATGGAGTATGTCGAATGTAGAGGATATGATTTTCCCAAAGGCCCGCTCCCACTGATCTATTCTATGATCAGTCCGGACCGCACGTCGCATCTTTTCGACTTGCCGGGCATCCATTTCAAGCATATTGGCTAAAGCGATGTTTTTACGGGAGTGGCCGAGGGAATGTCCACGCTGCCGGATGCTCGCTGCCTGCCATGCCACAGAGGAGCATGCTTGGCTGATGCTTGCATAAGACAGGCAAATTGGCGAGTCGGCGCTCGTGTCGCCGCCGAGCGAGATGAGGTTTGGCAGAATGGAATAGCTGGGATAGTGTGCTCCACTTTTGGGCTATTGGATACCACCCATCGAATTGGAATTATCAGCTGATCAGTGTGGGGGAAGCATGTATTCATCAGGCAAGGTGACCATCGAGGAAGCCCTTGAGATTGCATGCACCAAGCACACTCGCTGTGCGTACTTCCGTGTACATATGCTGCTCTACGGCACCACTCCACCTTCGCCATTCGTGGTGGATGTCTCCGCTGGTGCCTTCAAGTAGAGTTCTGATTTCACAATAACGTCGAAATTATTAGAAGAAACCGTTGTGAATGTCAGGGGTGCATGGCATCCCTCGTCGTCGGCATGCGAAGCAGTGCTCATAAAAGTAAGAAGGCGCATTTAAGACTTTAGCAGGAAAGCCACTTTAGTATAGATGAGCAGGCTCGGGCAACAATTCACAATGTGTTGCCAAAAGAAACTGCACAGTCTTCTGTATAGTTCTGTTCACTGTACACTGATTCATGGATGCTGATTATGATGTATATATTATTTTTTATTGAGTAAGATTGCCACGCAGATGAGCCGATAAGGTTCGGGACCTGTAAGCTGATTACCATCCCGGAATTCGAGGGAAACAATGTAGTAATATATGCGGTATGATGAAGTGTGGTAAAGTTTCACAAGCTCACTCGATCAGTTGTAGTCGGGTACCCATATCAATAGTTTTGACTTTGCAGGGCAAAAAGGTATATGATAAATTTGGGCAACCGTAAAGGGCTCACAGATAGTTATCATGAGGGATATAGGGGGCTTAGCCAAGGGGAACATAACAGTTTCTCGGAATTTCTGGTCAGATTTCGGAAGGTCCCACTTCAAAGCTCGTGGTCTTATAACTCAGTTTTGCGGCAATTGACACGACGGTTACTCCCAACATCAGTTTTGGAAGCTCCCGGAACCAGTTTTGGAAGATCTCGGAACCCGTTTTTGGAAGCTCACGAACCAGTGTTGGAAGCTCCCGCGGAACCAGTTTTGGAAGCTCCCGGAACCAATTTTGGAAGCTCCCGGAACCAGTTTTGGAAGCGCCCGATTTCGGAACCCTTTCTGAGAATGGGGTGTGCTGAAACCCAACCGAAAATCCCGAGTTGTGGCAGTACACGCCCCAGCAAACAAACTGATAGCGCTGATCAGAATTTGTGCGCGATGCTTTTCGAGCATTGAAATTTTGAAGTCGAGCTTGAAAGAATAAAATTATACTATGCTGTGATCGGTTTGTGACATCCACGCAATTTAAGCAATGAGCTTTGCATTATACATAAACGTCAAGAAGGTTCGTTATTGAAAGGTCCACCACTTTCTGACTGAAACCAAAATTTGGTGCGTTTTGTCAGGCATACATTTCTTTAAAACGTAGTGCTTGGCGGCGCTCTCGTCGAATCTCGGATGCATCAAAGTCCGAGTGTATGCCACCAACGTAGCCGCTGCTGATCCAGCACCCGCCGGCTGTGCTGCAGTCCCGGGTGTATGCGGTGTCGCCGCATGTCTAGCGGCTGCATTGTCGAAAATACTGTAGTTGCTAGCGAACGTCGGCGTGTAGCGATCGTGGGAGTTGATCGATTGGAAACCACAGTGAGAAGACCATAGGAATGGAGGTGAGGGACTATAGGTGGAGAGTGTTTCGGTGAAGGCGGCCAAGAGACGGAGCGCGTGTCGTCGATGAAATAAGGAAAGCTGGATGTCGAAAAACGGCGAAAATGTTATGTGGTCTGCTTAAAGCGTTCCGGAAGAGAGGACGGCGTGATATCGACCAGAAATCGCAACGCTGCCAACGATACTGTTCCGATAAGATTTCCTCCAAACACGGGTAGCGATCCAAGCTCAAATCAACCCATCTTGAATTGATTAGCTATTCATTAATGATAAAACTCAAAATCAGAAGATAAATACACCATATTCATATTTACAGACTTAAAGGCTCTTAGAGGTGTGCCCACTTGTCATTTTTGTGGAACTGATCGGGACACTGTCTCATCCTATATATTGAGTTGATGGTGTGATTTGATTCCCCCCGCGGTTGCCGATACCGTCCTGAAGTCTTCTAGGGCATACTAAGTAGGTACCCCTGTGTTTCGCGTTGTGTTCCCATGCACGGCGCGGCAGGGTGTATATATAATATTTACAGACAGCATCCAAAGTCTCAAAGCCAGATTGCTTAATTGATATCCAGCAAAGCCAACTGTCTTATGGCTTTATCCTAGAAGAAATCTATGTGACAAGTCGAGGACTAAGCTAGCACAAACTCGGACATGAAGATCGCTCCAGTGAAAACCTAACCCTTCGACCTGAACAATTCGACACGCAAACACCTGCACGTACAATCGCATATTGTGGACCATTTGCCACTTTTAAATCCGCTGTCATTGCGACCTTAACCTTATTTTGCTTCTACCCACGGCCAGTCGCCGGCCTTGGC
Source organism: Cymbomonas tetramitiformis (assembly GCA_001247695.2). Lineage (NCBI taxonomy): Eukaryota > Viridiplantae > Chlorophyta > Pyramimonadophyceae > Pyramimonadales > Pyramimonadaceae > Cymbomonas > Cymbomonas tetramitiformis. Next base: position 18,230 of record LGRX02002638.1, on the reverse strand, counting down.
TTATCCTTTTGAGCAGCAGCTTTCGGGGGCACTGGTGGCTTTGCACCACCTTCGGACTTTGTGGTTGCAGCGTTCTTAAGCATAACATCAGGCGGTGCTGACTTTGGTCTGGAAGCTTCATCTTCCAAGCTGTTCCAAACTCAACCACATCATCAGCATCAACGCCATCCTGCACCTGCGCATATAATTGCACATATGCATGCGCAACAACAGCAGTGATCTTAGTGAAAGTATGTGGGTTGGCACGGGGAGAGCAGGGCCGGGTCAGATTTGAGCTAGGAGGATTCGTGAGGAATGTGCTCTAGGCGCCGTACATGTATGCTGGATGCTGGATCTACGCATGGGTGCTACGACGATGCAGGTACCCAACGCGGTAGTGCCTAACATATCGTCTGTACGGATAGCGAGTGAGAATGATGAATCACTTTTGTGCTGCACGCAGTCAAGTGTGCACTGCAAAAAATACAAGACCGTTGATAGCATGATGCAGTTTGGGAATGATAAAATATACGCCGCAAAAAAATGATAATCATCGATTGCAGCATCATTCGATTCTGAGGCACGGATTTTCAATCACGCGCCTCTTTTGATGTGCCTCTGCCTGTTTGACATCTGCGAGCCCCTTATGATACCTCCGAAAATACAGCATTGCACGCCCTGCGCGGGAACACCTCAAATGCTAAGGTCACCACAAACACTGCATCACGCGGGTCCTGCGTGGAAACAAAACCCATGAATCTGAAGTGTGCCGGACCTGCAGTGAGAATGGGCCACATTTTTGTGATAACTCTCACGAGGGCCATGGATTCAAGGTAAAGGTGAAGCGTGCGATTCATCATTGGAGTCACATGGGGCCTAGAATGGAAGTTTGGGATGCAGGCGTACAGTTTACTGCATGCCGAGGATGCAGGCTGGGTTCAAAAGCAAGCACACTGACTGATTCACAATTGGGACGTAAACAAGCCGTTCACTCAAACCTTGGTCTCGGAGATATAGGTGATACATCTCAGCAAGATCTTTGTAACAGCCCACTATCCGTGGTAAATTATTCGACTTTGTCGCAATGTCCAGAGCTTGCTCGATCTTCTCGAGGGCTCTGCCAAAGACCCCACTCCTGGTTTACAAATTGCACGAATGCTCACGATCCATTACAAAATAATCGAAAACGGCATGGAACCATCCAATAACAAGGATGCAGCTGATTGCGGACCATCTGAAAGCCCGCACACATCACACGTGGCGCTCCCTTCGGCGCGATTGCACAGAGGCATCTTGGCCTGCGGTACTCACTTGGCAGGCTGGGATTTCATGACGAGAGCCGCTCCCTGCAGCTGCAGAGCCTGGATCAGGCCTGCCTCGTCATTGAGGGACTGGGCCAGGACGACTGCCTGCGCCTTGCATCCCGTCCCAATCCCTACTTATTCACGGAGTCCTGTCCCCTCTCATCACTCACGGAGAAGCAAGTGATTGCAACGCGTGTGGGGAAGCTTCTGCAGAGAGGCAACATCAAGAGGCAACACCGAGGCTCGCCTGGACCCCCCCATGGCCCCCGCCCAGCCTGCGCGCAAGACACATCGACGGAGCTTTGCTCGCAACATCGATGAGAAAACCGCCCATGCAAGAACATCTCGCAAGGAAGGGCGACGACGCGGCCTTCCACCGCACCAAACGATTAGTCGTTGCTGGCCCTCTATTCGCGTGAAGCCCCATGGCATGTCGAAGCAGCATGATACGCGATGCCACCTGTCACAATCAGACGTGCGGACATTCGGGGGAGCATGGAGTGGCTGCGTGAAGAGTGCGCTGGTCGGAGCTCCGATGGCAGCGCAGGAAGTGTTGTCATCAACATATGGACCAGGCGCCCCAGCTCCAAGCCGAGCAGGAAGCTGAAAAGGCAGACCTAGCGTTTATTCTGGCTGATGAAAGGGGCGCTGCCTTCCTCCAGCGGAGGGAGTGTAAGCATGGCAAGCATCGTATACCCGCTCCACAGCTGGGGCAGGTGCGTGGTGATGCATGCGGCGCTCGTGGCACGAGTGCGATCCGGGCCGCAAAAGGACAAAAGCGGAGAGCTCACAGCACCTCATCAGCATGGGTCTCCACTTGGACGGAGATGCCCAGCGTACGCGCCGCATCGCCAGCAATTAGCATCATCCTCAGCTCGAGCTGCATCGCGCAGAGCCCACAGCAGACTGTTGCTCACCAGTCCGGTCGGCGCATTTCGACCCGGTCAGTTGCACGCGCCTCAAGGTTCAGTACGATCTCGATGCCGACATCCGCACCAACAGATCAGCACACACTGCGCAGTTCCTGGAAGCTACGCTGTTTTTACACATGCTGCCCCCAGCATGTCGGGCTGCTGGGCTGCGGCTGACATTTGTTGGGCCCCTCCGGGCGGGCTCCTGCGCGCAAAGCACCTCAGGCGGCGGCAAAGGAGCCCCGGGTCGCCGCATGTACCTTGTGAAGTTCGTCCTTGGGTATGCGAGGGATGAGGAGCTTTTTCTTCTTGGCCTCAGTGCATAGCTCCTGGGCGAGGGCGGCATTTCCCGCCTCGATCGCCTCTTGAGCGCGCTCGAGCTGCGCCTGCCTCTCAGACCGCCACCGCCCCAAGCCCCTCCAGAATCGCCCGCAGCTGAAATTAGGCATGCTTAGTCTTGCATGAATAGCCAACATGGTACGCCAAGGCCCTTCCCCCTCGTCCGACAAATGTGCTGGGATTAGTACGGCTCCCGAGGAAGAAGCTGCCGCAGTGAGACCATGATACATGAGAGGCCCAGGACTGAGTGCTATTGTGCCAGCAAGTGCGTGAAGATGAATGCACAGGAGGCAACTGCACCTCGACATAGGTTAAGACGCAGGCGCCGCGGTGGCCCTGCCCGATGCCGGCAGTGGCGTCGCTCCATGCCTGCACGCGCATGGTGAGACTCTGCTCTGTATTTGAAATTGGTTTGTCGTCCTCCTTCTTTTTGTCGTTTTCCTTCTTTTTCAGAGCCGCCTTCTCAACAGGCTACCTCCCATCCCGCCCGTCCCCCAACCCCCCCTTCCACGATCCCTTCAGCGTCAACCACCTGCATCACCCACTTGAGTCAGCGGGCAGCAGGATGGATAGACCCCTCGGTTAAGACCAATCAGTATTGCTTTCAGCTCAGTTTCTACTCACTTTGATTTTTGATTCTGCCAAAAGCAATTCCGCAGCAAACTGCTCTCCTTGCAAGCGGCGCACTTTATTCCAGGTTTGCAAGGAAGACGGCAGTGCCAGGAAATCGCGTCTAATTGCCAAATCAATCAATCAATCTGTTCATCGATTTAAGTAGACAATTAGGACATCCATTGGTAACATTAGCTGTAACATTAGCGGAGAAAATACGTACAAACTCGGAAACTTTTATCGTCAACTGCGGCGCTCGTGAAGCCATCGCAGATGAACAAAGATCCGATACTCAGTTTCAACCCCCAAATTTGTCACGGCCCACTTTGCTGCGGCGCAATTTGAGTCGAGATCTTGACTGGCAGAGAAGCGAGCGAAGGTATGAAATGATCAGCCTTAAAACCAGGGGGTGATGGTACATCGCGGCGGCTGCTCGTAACCTTCGAGTGAGTGTCAGCTCTCCCAGGAACCTCGAGCCAATCCTTGGAGCTGGATGCGTCTCCCAGTGGCAGTGCACGTGGCCTGGCTCTCCTTGCCGTGATACTCGCACGTCCATCTGCGCGAGCATGCCACGTGGACGCAGGATGGACTCCGGATAGGGGGGAGGGAGTGCACCGCGACCACCTAATGAATGTCAGATGAACAGAGGAGTGACTCCTGAAATGCCGGGGGGGAGGAGGGGAGGGTCGCTCACCTAGTCCCATCTAATGATTGTCAATAGGGTGATGGGCTCTGGATAAGAGGGAGGGATTCACCTCGTCCCACTGAATGAATGCCGGGTGAGAGCTGTACACCTCCGGCTGCAGGAAGAAGGGATTGAATTCGTCTCTCTTGTACCAGCCCGTCTCGGAAGTGCCCCCCACAAACGCGCTCATCGGCCGCGAGGGCTGCACTGGCGAGGGGGGAAGCTCTGGGGGCTTGCTGTTCTCCAAGGTCCACTTGGGCGGGCGCGAGGCCTCCCGTGCCGCCTTCTTCTTTGCCGCTTCCTCCAAATCCTGCATGGGTTTCTGAGGCTGTCAAGATGCAACCCTCATGATCCAGCTTCCAGACAACAGCCGGAGACCTCGGCGTTCCCAAGGTTGAGAGTGTGTCATGGTCAGGCTGACTGCGCGGCGTGAGCCATGGTTTTACCATCTTAGGAGAGTAGGACACGGACAGGCGCACGCTGGCCTGGCTCTTCTTCGCTTTGGACTTCGCCTTAGGCGGCTGAATCGGATCGATCTCGAACCACTCCTGGTCGATGAAGGATTTGCCATCAAGTGAACTCACGAAATCCTTGAGAGAGATCTGCAGCATTCCCTCGCCGCTCCTGCTCCTCAGACAGCGAGCAACGCCCTGTGGGTGACTAGAAAGAGTCTTTCCAGCACACCTGCGAATCCCATCTCACACCTGCATGTCCAATCCGAAAAGAGCGACACGTGTCGCCATGTCGGATCGAGCATGTCCTGTCAGAGAAAATGCATGCGTGCGTCATAGGGCCAGGACACGTGGATACAAGCTGGACTGGTGGAAGGCTTAGGAGGTTTGACAGCGGCCACGTAGGGTAAAAAGAAGACTGATCGAGATGCCAGGCAACAAGGGCTTCAGGGAAAATTACTGCCGCCGCCAGGGCTTAGACAATGCACGGAACGGCAGGAGGGGCATAGACAGAGGCGGGCATCGCCACTTACGATGCAAGGCTTGATACCACACTGAACGGCATGAGATCGGCCAACAAAAGCCAGCCCACCATCATCCCAGTGGATGTGAGAAGCAAATCAAGAGCAGGGCGGGGCCGTGACAAGATACCACAAACGCATACATATTCCCAACCCAAATGCAAAGCAGCATGGAAAGATGATACGATGTGACCGATCGTCGCCAAACAACTGTTGGTCTCTGGGTTACGGAGTAAGCGGACCCTGCTGGCATGCCCCCAGTGGCTCCCGGTCGATGGATGGGACCTGTTGGTCCATGGTTATGTCATGAATGCAGTCACACCACACAGCATGGACACCCCATGTCAAAAAAAGGAAACATGCGGGCACCTAAGTGCTCCCCACAAAAATCAAGGGAAAACACAGAAGGCTTGATACCACACACACACACACACACCAAGAGTCGTGAGACGCATCCACCGAGGGCAGCCCACGAAACGCCCAGCGGGGGAGAAGTGGGGGGAGCTGTGACACAGTACCTCGAACTGAGGGATGAAAGGAGTGCCAAAGGCTCAACCAGCACATCAAAGACGCGCAGCCGAGGGCTCGTTGTCAAGCACTCATACCATGCAGCGTGCATAAGATCGTGACTTACAGTGATAACATGCAGCCAGAAGAGAAGTTTCTCCAACACCCTCTATCTGTATGCTCCACAGCATCTTTAGATCCTGAAGCCCTCTCCTCCTGGCATCCTAATCAACTGTCTGCCCAGTGAGACGTGGACCAACTTCATACTTGCCATCCGAGAATAGCCGACCATCCTAATACAAACGGAATAAACGGCATGCAGGAACAGGTCGGAGCTGTGACACGACATCATGCTCAAGATGCATTCGGAAGCCAAGAGTTCTTTAGCTTCTGGGATTGGTCCCAAGATGTTGCTCAACATACGATGTAGTCCTTAAGATCGTGATTTTCACGACGAGGGGAAGACACTAGCCAAACCAGCATTTTGACTGGAGGCTTAATAGAAGAGAACTAGTTTTTTTGGTATTAATCTTCTGTGTGGATAGTGTCGAGCATGTAATATAACAATGTAAATTCTGCGAGTAGGAAGCAATCAGATGGAGGAATTAGGCTGTGTGTCTTCTCGAGAGCGCTGTGAGTTGAAGTGTACCATTACTCGAGGAATATGAAAACGCCGCCACTTTGGTACTCGCAGACAGACACGCCAGAGACCATCAGATGCTGGGGTGCGGGCCTGGGGCGTTGGGTGCTCGAAAGAAAGGCAAGTCGCATACCAGCTTCTTCCCCATGGGCTCCGCGTCAGCGCCGCTCTTAGAGCTGGCTGCATCGAAGATGCTCAGAACGAAAATCCCGGACGTCCCAAACACCTGGGCAAGTATCCCCCCCCCCCAAACCGGCCAGGTGTCGAAAGAGATCATTAGGCCTAAACTGAGAGGGTTGTGGCAAATGTGAGCAGCAGGAGGATGCAGGGTGTCACGAGACGCGGCCACACCTGCGGACTGAGACTCGAGCAGTCGATGGGGGCGGCAGAAGGGATGCAGGGTGTCGTGACACAAGGTGCCCGATGCGGACGTTTTTAGGCCTCTTCCGCCGAGCGTTGTGGCAAGGAGCTGGCTGCGTTCCAGGGAGCCAACCGCGACCAGCCTGGAGGCCTCTCAACACGTTACTCGGCAGTGATGGCACTGGTTGAAAGGGAAGGAGTCCAATGATTGCAACGCACCATCATCTCGAAGTTTTGGTTCCACTTGTTGTTCGGGTCGTTCTTCTTGCCTTCCTTCGGAGTCTCGAACCTCCGGGGACCGGCGTCCTGCGCCACTCAGTTTACACCCAAAAACATGTTCAACGGCTCACAACTATCGCTTCGCGCACTCGTATGTGGAACTCGGCCGCTTGCCAGCGATCAATGCAAGTTGATCAACTCTTTCAGCAGTATCGGCAAGACCAAAAGTAAGCTGCCTGGCTGCTGCGCAGACATTTATCGCGTTGCATTCCCAACAGCTGCTGAAGCGGTTGATTGTAAGCGAACCTCTATGACAGTCACTAGTTCGTCCGGCGGCAAGTCATCCTCGTCACGGTAACGTATCTTCAACTGTATCGTGTCGTCTCGCACCCCCTTGGCTCAGAAACACTCCAGTCGCCCCGCCTCCCCGTCGCTCGCACTCTCACTCGCCCGGCACCCCCTTCGCTCAAATATACTCTCGCTCGCCCTGCACTCCCTTCAACCAGACACCCTCACTCGGTCCGCACCCTTTCACTTAGGCACATTCGTGCTCTCCCCGCACCTGTGAACTTCGAAAAGGTCCGCTTGCTGACGTGGCATGCCAGTATAGTCTGAAGCGTCACGCTGAGCCAAGCGTGGGAACGCGCCGATGTTCGATGCGCCGAAAAGTCCCCAACACTTAGTTTGCGGTATGATACTGGGCGATGAGGCCGCCAACTGATTCCGAGGATGATTACAGTTATGACACGGGAATTGAAAGGCTCGGATTTCCATGCAACTATCAGTGAGTCAATGTGCAAGCACGTATGTGCTCGAGTGTGCTTCTGCGCGTGCTGCTTGTTTGTGTGCGCGCGCACGCATATGCGCTCTCATATCGGAATGCAATTGGTGTCATTGAGGACTTGTCCATTTCCGGAGGAGGAGAAGAAATCAGCCCCCAAAGTTGAGAGCGCAACGGACCTCCACAACTGGAGGCGCCTTCCCAGTCCCTAACGCCGCCAAGTCTTGCCCTTCATGCAATGTCACCTGCGTCCAGAGAGCATGCCAATATCGTCACGCAAATTGACTTATCGATTCGTCTCTCGGTGAGGAAATGCAACCGATGAACAGCATTTGTACAGGCATTGGTGCGGCAACGCACAAATAGGCTTCCTATCGGCGGCCATTCGGTCAACAATGCTGCAGCAGCTGCCACAGCTTCTGCAGATGGCGTAGTGGGTGCTTCTTCTGTCTTTTCAGGTCCGGCATCTTTGCGTGAGCCCGATTTCCCTTTCCCAGGCGACTTACTGCGCTTCGATGCGTCCTTCACCTTCGGCGCCATCACATCTCTCGGTCTGGATTGATGATTTTATAACTAGCAGATATGAATTTCACACTGCAATTCCAGAGCACTCCCGCTAAAACGGTTTTTACTTGTCGCTGGATATTGAAGAGAGGGACTGGTCGTTGGGCGAATGCGGGTTTTCGATGTTCGCTCACGAGGCCCTGAAAGTTGCCGCAGTCAGATAATACGTGATAAATATTTGCATATCAAATGCTTGTGATAGTGCAGCAACGAGGATTCGATAGCTTACAACACTCGACTGTACACATGTTGACGAACACCTCCAATCCCCGGAGTGGACGAGGGTGACGGTATTTTCTAAAGGAAAATATGCACAGGGGTTTCAGCGAATAGTGCACCTCGGATTCGGAATAATCGAAGGGCGCGTGAAACAGTTACTGACTTACTGTAGAACTTCTCTCTATGAGAATGACGGTCCACCCAAGGGGTATAAACTAAGGGGATGCCACGCCCAGTATGTAACGCGGCGGCTACAAGACGCACGCGCCCACAGCCGTTCGTGTCACCTCTCATTCAGATGCACCGTTAGATCCCTCTCGAATGCCATTTTCCTCGCTTCTCAGCGTTTTCAGTGTTAGAATCGCTTCCTGGCTTCCAAAAATCGAAAATCAGTCCCGTCCTTAAATCTGGTTTGGGTACAGTAACTCTATGACGGTCGAGTTTTTTCCGAAAATCGATACCGTTTTTGACTTAGTCGCGTAGACCTCCCACGAGTGCGAGCCACGGGCTGTCACCCCACTATTCTGCCACCACCGACTCTACCACCCCTCCGGGTAATCTTGGGGATGTCTTGTGGTGCATTTGAGTACCTCGCACGCCCTTAGACCTCAAGGGAATCACTCCAGAGCGGCCCATCTGCTCACCCACCCACCACACCGAGGACCCCCTCTGGACCTCTATGACTAACCCCCGAAATTCCTGCAAAAGTTTTGCAGGCTCTTCTCGCCCCCCTTAGCCCCCCGGCGTGCAAATTACCCCAAGGTACCTGCTTGACCCCTGTGCACCGAAATATGGCCATTGGGCCTACGCTACAGCTCGCACAATGCAGCTGAATCACTACCCCTGGGCTTCCCTCCAGAATTGGAGGGCAAACCGTCATAGAGGTAAAATGAAATTTCGTCGCGTCGCGTAACTTTTGATCGCAGCGATATGTTTGGTTGGAAAACTGTAAAACGCTACGCACAGGTTACGCAAGAGCGTCGCGTCGCGGAGATGTTTGGACAAACACCTTTTGCGTAACACGCTACGCAGAGATGTTTTGTCCAACATCTACGCGACGCGACGCGCTCTTGCGTCGCGTTTTTTGGTTCCACGTAGGCAAATTTTGAAAACTGTTCGTCAGATCAAATCGCAGATAAAATAAATGGACGCTCCTTGGATATGCGACGCATGTGTACGCTCCACGTAGGCAGGTGCGACGCCTTCGACAGATCTTTGGATAAAACTCGTCGTATAAAATACAGATCTCCCCCACCGCCCCCATAACCTGGATGTGACACCCCGTGTGTGTCACCTCTCTGTCCGTACAGTACGGTGTCACAGGTTTAGGGTTTCCGGCTTAAGCCGAGCGACACTCAATCTAACGGACTTCTTATGTTATCTTAAGTGTAAGCATTCTGTGTTTCAGCACCTCAATATATAGTCGGCACTATATATCCCACAGGTTATGGTGCGCCAGGCACCATCCACTACTTTTGATTACATGAGTGGCTAAGTGGCTACTGCCCCGAGCTTGGGTCCTATCACAAGGACCCACGCATAATGCTCGTACCATGCATAATAATTGAATATAGTTATAGTTTGACCGCTTTCGTCGAGTATTTATGAGCCCAATTAATTTATTTTTAAGTGAGAATGCATAGTGATTGCATTTATGTCCTTGGTTGCGGCGGTTACTTTGGATATGTGTTTCCCCTCAAAGATAATTAAAATGGCGGGTCCTTTCACAAGGACCCATTTTTTATTTGCTTGCTCGAAGGTGCTATGAAAATTGCAGGACCTATGTTATCAAGTTCTCGAGCTGCTCTTTCTGCAGTGCCTTGTCAAAACTTTCATCCGAGGTTATCTTGACCCTCAAAATATCGGTTGAAGCAGCAAAAATGACCCAACTTAAAAATTACACTAAATCGACTGCCCAAAATGTCGCCTTTCGTCTTGTATGACTGTGCATATGCACCATGTTATGGTCCATTCTGGGTATATAGAGGGCTTAAAAATTACGTTAGTGTGTATATATGAAGACTGCGATGCGGCGATAGCTTGCAGGCGTCATGTGCGCAGTCAATGTCACATATCTCCGACATTGTTCCATGCCAAAATTAGCCCATATATTTCCTAATATTTGCCTAGGAAATGGCGGGATATGTGGATTGTGACACCTATAACGGCGTGAAATGGGATGCCACCGGGCACAAACATCCACCGATCATCGGCCATGGTATGTGCCACCAATATTGCATAGCGTCGGCGCCGTGTGCTTCAAAATTCCGTTTGTGAAAAAATCAAGAGCTACATACCTCGTTTTCAAACATTTGAAAAACTACAACGTTGAAAATTTCAGGGTTACTAGCAGTTATGCTACCAAGAGACGCACGCCACATCGGATATATGCCAAGCAGCCATAGGATAAGTTAGTTTGGGTCAGGATTAGTCTACCTTATTGGTGGTTGCCTCAATTTATCTCAAGAAGATGCTTTTAAAAAAAATCGTGAAAAAGTGGTCCTTGTGAAAGGACCCGACGCAATTTGGGTCCTATGATAAGGACCCCGGGGCAGTAGCCATAAGCCACTCCGCTTGGTGGGGCGTTGGGGGCCCGATTTGATGTCGTGATTTTCACAGTTGCGGTCGAGAGCTAGTTTACGGGCGGATTAATTTGGTATCGTTGCAGCGTTCGCCGACCTGAGATTATTTTGTATTGTCCGCGTTGGATTACACTCGACTGAAACTTGATCAATTTTTGTCGTGGGATTCCTTGGCCGCCGCGTTCCGATCTTACAATTTCACAGTTACGGCTTCCTTAATTATCCGTTCCGACACTGCATCTTACGGCTCTCGACCATCGCTTTTCTGTGTTCTTCGACATCGGCCCTCTACCCCAACGCTCCCACCTACTGGATTTTCATCATGAGTATTAATTCACACGTCACGCCTCCCTTGGGGGCCAACAATCGCATTAGACTAGACACCATTTTTTCACGCGACGTCGGGTCTCGCTATAGACCGACGCCGAATTCTCCAGGTGTTACCCTCACGGCTCCGGACCGGACTCGCGCTGCGGCTGTCCAAAATTCCACTTGGGACGTCGACATCATCAAGAGAATTTCTCGCGACGCCTTGGGCTCCAAGGAGGACACCTTTCATGGAGACGAAGTACGCCGTAACACGCTCTGGACGTCCATTGTGAAGTCCTTGCAGCGCGCGTTCGAGCAGAAGGACCCCGCCAGTGCCGCTCTTTTTGATCTGGCAGACGCGACGAAGGAGGTCAACGCCATCTTCAATGCCATCCTCTTCTCGACTTTGACTTCGTTGACCTCTCCAAATTCACCCGCGCGGCGTTGGGTTGATGCCTCGGGACGGGCTTCGCCTCAAGATGGCAAGCGTGCCCTTCTGGAAGTGACCAAGAGGTTGATCCCTCGCGTGGTGCGACCTCTTGGGCATTACGAGGAGCTTTGCTCCATTTATTTCGACGACAAGAAGGACCCCGACCCCCTTATCCAAGATTTCGACGCATGCCTGACTGCTATTGGCAACGGCGCCTCTGGGCCTCTCGACGACATGATGGCCAAGAAGCAGCTTCTGGCTTCTCTCGACCCCGAGTTCTACGACAAGGTGATTACCCCCCTTCGTCTCGACGTTGAGTTGGCCAAGGTCGAGCTTGAGGACATCTACGCCCACGTCCTCGAGATTTGGGACGCCAACGCCGGCAAGCGGAAACACGTCCCCTTCACGGACAAGAACATCCTGTATTCTGGCCAACCGTCCGACGTTGACGTGAAGGCCCTGATCAAGGAGTTTCAATTCCACATCGACGCCGCCAACAAGGTTCTTGCAACGCTCTCCGACGAGGATGCGCACGACGAGCCGACGACTAGGTGGCCGACTTCGGCTACGGGCAAGCCTACGGGCAAGCCAGGTGTGCACTTTCCACCCTCCTCCTGGCTTGACCGCCAGAACCGTCGGGAAGATGGGAAGTTTCACGGCCGAAAGCGTGATTGGAAGCTGCTGGAACAGTCACACCGCTTGCTTTGTGACTCTTCCTATAGTAGTGTGTATGACTGTCACCCGAACCCGAACCCTAACTGTTTATGCCCGTTATATCGGGTTAACTTATCAACTTTATTACATTCTGAGAAAACCTATCACTGAGTGAATATATCCCGAGTCCTAGGGGTATATCCAACAGGTTTGGCCCCACGCACTCTTTATTTAGACACTGCGAATTTTAGCCATGTCTGGCTAAACAGCGACGCTTGAGATGGAGTGAGGGGCTCCACTAGAGGCGCGGCGGAGCGGTATGGCCTAGCTGATGCCTGGTTGATTGGATTTACGGGAGGCTTGTGCACGAGGCGGACTCATTTTCCTCGCTTCGCGTTGGTTGACGTTGGAAATTTTGGTCGGATCCGACACCACTTTCCTTGGCCGCGTCACTCTGCATCCACATGCACGTGGGGAGGTTTTTACGCCACGGCTTTCCCTTGTTTTCCTCGACAACTACATTACGACTTTTGGCCGCCGCTCCTTCCGCACCTCGTCCCGTTTTCCCTCACTTCGTCTCTACAGTCTCTTTCACTGACGGAGATGCCAACTTTCCCCCCATAGGGAGGGAGCAGTGGTGCACCTTTCTGTCACCCCTCGCCTGGCTGTCACTTGCAGTGCTGTGACTGTGTCACCGGCTCCCGAACTCTAAAGTCTCTACAACATTTGTTATTATCAACTTTAGACCTCACCAGCTCGACACGACTGCCTTTTCTGCTTCACAGTGACAGTCAATATATAGACATATATCTCCTGTTCTATAAGGTTATAGCCCACGCACCTTCAGTGTGAGCTTGGTTTTTGTTCTCTAGTTCGCTTCGCGCCCTGCGACTCTATTCGACATCTATTCGACATCCCGACATCAGCGCCGGACCGACTTACCTCAGCACCGGCCGACACAACATTGTGCCGCCTCCCAAAATTTATTAGACATCTACCACCGTTTTTTTGCTGCACACTCAGTGTGCTCAATTTCACCGCTGGACAAACGTTACTTTATTCCCGCAATGGCCTCTACCCGACGTGAAGGTCTTGGTTCGGCTCTGCGTGCTGCCCGCACGCGAGGAGGCTCCACCCCGTCACCTTCGCCCTCAGGATCACAGAGCACTCCTGTTTCATCCCGTGGACGCCGTAGGATTGTAGGGACATCATCATTACGGTCTAAGCCGACATCCACGGTCGACGCCCCGACGGCTTTCGACTATTTCAACGACCCCGACGTGTTGGGGACCACGCCCGTGGAGGAGGGCCGCGAGGACGAGTACATCGAACAGCTGGCTTACGCTTTTCAGTACGGCAGCGACCTCCTGTCCTTCCTCAAGTCCACTGGTCTCAAAATGCCCGTTGGCTTCACTCTGGACATACACTGCGACTGCCGACGTTGACTTCAACGCCCTGCTTTCCGGATTGGCCCATGTGCTGTACCCCGTGTCTTACCACGAGACAGCGAAGCTTCTCGACCTGGAGCATGACCACGAGTTCTACCACGTGACCGTCAACGAGCTCCTCTTCACCATTTTGCCCCACCCACTTCGTGGTAACGCTCTTAGCGTGTATCACGAGTGTGCCCGCCACCACCCCGCTGACGGCCGCTACGCACTGCAGCGGCTGCGCTACGAGGTCGAGGGCGTGCCCGACTCCGACGGCATGCGTTTCTGGACCCAGCTGCGGGCGGTTGTGCTCACCGAGATCGAGGACCCCGCCCCACAGCTTGCCCTGATTCGACGACTTGGTGACCGCCATCAAAAGCTCAAGCCCAACTACACCGACTCGGACCGCGTTGCGGACCTTTGGCATGTGCTGTCCGAGTCCGCCAAGAAATCACCGTACGTAGCCCCCCTTTACTTGGTTGTGCTACGGGAGTTGCGGGCGGGTGCCATGTTCACATTTGCCCGCCTTGCGCTCCGCATCCGACTTGCATTTCGGGACGAGAGCCCCCTCGCCACACTCTCTCCCTCTTCCACCGCTTCCGACCTTCCGCCCGAGGGTTCCGGCTACCGCCCCAAGGGTGACAGCCAGAAGCCCCCTCATCACGCTCCTCGCCCCGTTGCCATGGCCCTCCGAGCGCAGAAGCAATCCTTGGCGCCCTTGGAGGGCAAGTGGGTGGCCGACACCCCCAACTCGCTCTACCGCAAGTGGTCGGGTACTGGGTTCCCCTGCACCGTGTGCTTCCGTCTCTGGAACGTCACGGACGCTCATCCCGACACGCGTGGAGCGTGTCCCTGGGTATGCATCGAAGCCTTCGCCAACGACAGACACTTGGAGATGTCTAAACCGGCCGCCCCCCGCCCGTCCCTCGACGCATCCGCTGCTGTGCTGTCGTTGCCACCGCCCGCAGTTGACACACCTGCCCCGCCTGTTGAGGGCCCGACGGCTGCTGCATTCCATTCCGTGCGGCTCACTGAGCTCGCACCTGGTGGTGGCGACGCGATCGACCCCGCCGGCACCGGCTCTCTGGTGGTGCCTGCGGAGGATGCGGACGCCTTCCCGCCGCCCGATGAACCTCAAGAGCCTGCCTGCTACGGAGCCGCACTTGACGATGAGGACGGCACCGACTGGCCGGCCTTCCGCTCTTCACCGGTTTGGTTACCCAAGTACTCCGGTGTCACCGGCGATGAGCATGACAACACCACAAAACCCTAAGGATCGAACTAGAGATGTGAATGCGACTAGCGCCAATGCATGGAATTGCTTCTAGCTAGGTTGAAAAAGCCCTCTTTGAGTTACATTTAACATCTCTTTTAGCCGCCTGTCCGGGTGTACCGGCTGGCCCTGCAGTGCACCTCCCGCCTTCGGGGTGAGGTGGTGTGACGGAGATGCCAACTTTCCCCCCATAGGGAGGGAGCAGTGGTGCACCTTTCTGTCACCCCTCGCCTGGCTGTCACTTGCAGTGCTGTGACTGTGTCACCGGCTCCCGAACTCTAAAGTCTCTACAACATTTGTTATTATCAACTTTAGACCTCACCAGCTCGACACGACTGCCTTTTCTGCTTCACAGTGACAGTCAATATATAGACATATATCTCCTGTTCTATAATTCACCATGGTTGCGACTAGATTGACCTCAAGTATGGCGTCTCGCCGACGCTCTTTGGCTACGATTTTCGACTCCGTTGCTGCCCGTAATTCCGTCACGCCGGCTACGCCGGCAACTACTGGTGTTCCGGCTGCGAACTCCGCTCAAGCGGTTTTCTTGGCGGGTGTTCGCTCTCTCACCCGTGAGCGCTTCGACGAGAGCGTGGCGAAGCACGTGATCCGGAAGTGTTTCCGTGAGAAACATGACCGTTTCACAGGAACGGAATCCAACGCGCAGGTGCTTCTCTCCAAGCTGGTGCCTGCTCTCCAGGAGGCATTCGCGGCGCAGGATGCTTTATTTGCGCCGATGTTCGACTTGGAGGACTCCACGTTGGCCGTCCGTCCCGAGGCCAACAAACTTCTTTTTTCAACGCTCGAGCTCATCGTATGTCCCGCCTCTCCGGCGGGTGACTGGCTCGAGGCCTCTGCGACATTGCACCCGCTGGACGGCAAGCGGGCCCTTCTGGAGCTCGCACGGCGACTGCTGGACTCCGGTGCACCCTTTCAGGGGACATCGGACCTCCTTAGCGTCCGCTTCAAGGCCTACACCGACCCGTCCGAGTCCATCACGGATTTCAACGCGGCCTTGCGGTCCGCCAAGAGGCGCAACACTCTCGACGATGACGAGGTGAAGGAGTTGTTCCTCGCGGCGCTGGACCCGGGATTCTACGCGCCGGTGGTGTCACGACTCTTCACACACCAGCAGCGGGCGGCCGTGGACCTCCTCACCATTCAGCAATGGGTCCTCGAGTGCTACGCCCGACACGTGGCAGCCGGTACGCACACTGCCTCGTTCACCCTGTCCGCGGCAGCCGTGGCCACTGACGGCGACACCTCGCAGCTGTCCGACCTCACGGCCATCATCCTCGACGTGAAGCGGCAGCTGAAGGTCCTCACGGACAAGGTCAACGGGCGGGGTTTTACCCCGCGGGCGGACAAGAACAAGATCGGCAACGGGGGAGGCGGCTCCGGTGTTCGTTTTGCAGCAGGTGACCTCCCGACGGGAGGGAACTGGCCGCAGTCGCAGGTGAGGAAGCGCGTTGCCTTTCACAAAGGCAGCGGCGACTTCATTCCGTTCTGCCAAAATTCAACGTGCAAGAAGGACGAGGCGCGCCACTGGCACCGCGACTGCCCGAACGGCGGCAAGCACGGCGCTGGGGGAAGCTTCCACAGCTTCTCCCTCGGCGACATCGAGAACGACTTGCTGGCGGAGCAGTTTCAGACGGCCATGGACGAGCACGACGGCGAGCGGTTTGATGCGCTCTGCCTTCTGGCGGGGGGCAAGCCGGAGATGCTCGACGGCGTTTCGGCGTGTTCCTTCGGGATCGAGCCGGAGCAGGAAGACGGTGCGTTGCAGGAATTCCTGCCCTACTGCCAGCCTGCCACCCACATGGGCGGCTTCACGGTCGGTGGTGTCGGGAGCGGGATCTCGGCTGCCGCTTGCACGCATGTCCGAGAGGACCCACCGCCGGCTCCACCGCCGGCGGCAATCGAGCATGTTTACCCGGGCGAGTCGGAGGCTTCCGACGCCGGTGACATGATGCCGATGGACCCCATGCACGCGCACGAGCCCGACCTCTGCTTTGCGGACAAGATCGCGCGGATGGGGGGACTCTCGATCACGGCTGCGGGCAAGGACTTCGCGATGCGGTACATGCACGCCGAGTCGGAGACCGACCCTTGCGACGGCGACGTGGACGACTCTGCAACTGGGTGTGACTCTATTGACGGTGAGGATGCGGTCCCGCGCCCTACAACATCTCGTCCGGGATGCGGTGCACCGCCTTGGGGGTTTGCCCGCTCTTCGGCGATTGCGGTAATGCTTTGTGCGTTATTTTGTGTGTGCGCCACCGCGGCGCCGCTCACAGCTGCCGCCCCTGGCGAGGCATGTGCACCGGACCACACCGGCCTGGAGGTCGGTGGTGCTGCTGAGACAACCAACAACGAGCCTGCATTCACTTTTGCGGCGCCGGCTGCTATTCCACCGCATCGGCAGACACGGTATCGGGAGCTGCGACAGGGGTTCCACACTCTCCGCAATGTCCCGCAGCCACCATGGCTGTATAATCCCGACCCTGATTATGTTCCACAGTCACCACCTTACCCGCCACCACCGTACTCGTCCGATGACGAGGAGCAGAGCTCTGGAGACCATGCGGCTGTGCACGACGATCGACAAAATTCAGATTCCTTTTCTGGCTCCACGAATGATTCAATCACGGCATCGACGACTTCAATTCACGGCACCATGACTGTGCTGCGGGCTGGCGCAGCAGTGCCACAGCCAACTAGTGGCTAGGAAGTTAATCATGCCGCTCCTGCACAGTGAGATTGACCGTAGCTGTATGTGCAGAGGGGTCCGATCACGGACCGGTTTCAGATTTACAACTCTTGACTGGGAACCGCCCTGCCAGAAAGGACAGGCCTTCCCTTAGAGCCCAATTTCCACCGCTGTAGATGGTGTTTGTTCACAGGTTTCACCTTCGGCTAGCCAGTCACCACACTAGGTGGTGTGCTGGAACAGTCACACCGCTTGCTTTGTGACTCTTCCTATAGTAGTGTGTATGACTGTCACCCGAACCCGAACCCTAACTGTTTATGCCCGTTATATCGGGTTAACTTATCAACTTTATTACATTCTGAGAAAACCTTCGCTGAGTGAATATATCCCGAGTCCTAGGGGTATATCCAACAGAAGCAACGCTTTGCCGTTTCGCCCCTTCCCAAGGGCGGGAATTGGCCGCAAGGCGTCCGACGCCACAACAGCGACAAGAAGTATTACGTCATGCACTCCGTCTCCTTCCACGTCCTCTCCAAAGCATTTGTGCCGGAGTGTGTCCGTTGCCCTCCGGGGTTTTGGCATGACTCCGCGAACTGCCCCACCGCCGACGTCAAGTGCGACGAGTGCGTGATTGAGCAAGCCGACGACGCCGACTGCCTCGTGTCCGCCTTCCAGACCGCGTTCGACACTGAAGACGACACGGCCTTCGCTCGACTCTGTGCACAACATGATCATCCCTTGGTTCG
>LGRX02002637.1:0-21217 GCA_001247695.2 Cymbomonas tetramitiformis | reverse complement strand
TTTCAGGGAGACCTTGCGGGTGTCCTCCTCGTACGTCAATCCATGAACAAACGTGTGTCGGCCCTCGAGCACGCGTGTTCGACAGTCTTGAAGATACCCGTAGCTGATGCCGTAAGCCATATAGTAGAACTTAAAGCACACCTGTTACAAAAAAAAACCGTCACTCAAAAATTAATAACACATTATCTAGAAAATGCATAAGGGTTTTGGTAGGTTGCGCCAATTTAAGACGCTTGGGAGACACCCCCAACACTGCACGTCTGCAGGCGGGACGGCCGTCGCATGCTCGTCAGCACTCTCCAAACCACGCCTTAAATCTGCGCAACCTAGACCCTCAGTGGGAATCGAACCCACGAGTGCGAGGTTCATAGCCTAGCGCCGTACCAACTCGACCAACGCGTCGCGAATGTACTTTAAGAAATTTATTTAGAAATTTATGATACAATATTCCACATTCCTGTGATGACATTACACAATCTATCACAAGGTCCAAGAAAAATTTCGCTTTGGCCAGAGTCCGTTCATTAGCTAATGAACGGTTCCCGTAGCCAAAGTGTCTAATTGTGAGTCGCGCTTTGGCCAGAGACCGTTCATTAGCTAATGAACGGTTCCCGTAGCCAAAGGTCTAATTGTGAGTCGCGCTTTGGCCAGAGGCCGTTCATTAGCTAATGAACGGTTCCCGCAGCCAAAGTGTCTAATTGTGAGTCGCGCTTTGGCCAGAGGCCGTTCATTAGCCAATGAACGGTTCCCGCAGCCAAAGTGTCTAATTGTGAGTCGCGCTTTGGCCAGAGGCCGTTCATTAGCTAATGAACGGTTCCCGCAGCCAAAGTGTCTAATTGTGAGTGGCGCTTTGGCCAGAGACCGTTCATTAGCTAATGAACGGTTCCCGCAGCCAAAGTGTCTAATTGTGAGTGGTGCTTTGGCCAGAGACCGTTCATTAGCTAATGAACGGTTCCCGCAGCCAAAGTGTCTAATTGTGAGTCGCGCTTTGGCCAGAGGCCGTTCATTAGCTAATGAACGGTTCCCGCAGCCAAAGTGTCTAATTGTGAGTCGCGCTTTGGCCAGAGGCCGTTCATTAGCTAATGAACGGTTCCCGCAGCCAAAGTGCCTAATTGCGAGTCGCGCTTTGGCCAGAGGCCGTTCATTAGCTAATGAACGAGTTCAAAAATAAACATACCTGCTTCTTGGCTAAAACGTATTTGAAGTCGAATTTGTCTTCAGATCGTAAGCTGTTTTTTAGCAAGTCTTTCACGAAGTATTCCTTCCTATCTTTTTGCGACATGCTGAAAATATTTTCGCGAAAAGACTTAATATCTGCCGATGAGAAAGATAGACAGCAGTACGACTTGCAATTGCACTTAATGGTTTCTGCCATTGATATACTGTCAGCCTGCAAACGTCGCTGCTTGATACTAATTACGCCTGTATATTGTTTCTTGCGTATGTCGGATTCGTACGGTTTGCGCGTTACAATCTGCTTGTTTACTTCACCGTTAATGCACCGAAGAGGGTCTTCATTAAGCAAGTCTAAACTTGTCTCTGAAAATTCTGATTCTAGTTTGCTTTTTATCTCTTGTAAGTCAATTTCGCGCAAAGCGCGTGTCCCGGAAACGCGTGAAGAATTAGAGCTAACTTCCGATCTAGACGTCAAAGGCGCGTTCCAAAGAACCAATTGCGTATTTGCGCTCGGGGCTGTGCTTGGAATTGGCTCATGATTGAAAAAGTCAGCCTCTATTTCCATAGAATCTTCAATAACTATTCTCGGGCACGGTTTGCAGATAATCTCGCAACCTTCATCAAAAGGAATAGAAAACATATTTTCGTCAAAATTAGACGTCATTAGCTTATGAAGCCGTTTTTTACGTTCTGAAAATGATATGGACTTGCGAGTCAACGGAGAATTTCTATCTTACTAAATCGATCGATTCTCGATTTAAGCGCAAATGACACCAGGATATCTTCAAATCATATCCTTGATCTGAACAGACCGAATCAGGAAGCGACAGCAAATGTCATTTTTGATTAAAATTGACATCGATATTTGACATGTCATTTTCAGCCGCCAGAAATGATTTACAATATTGTGCTAAAGTTACATCATTTTTTCAAAGTTCTTTCACACACACCCCTTCCACAGTTGACAGCCAATTTCTCTCATTTCGCAATGGCGACACCCGAAACATTTCAAGTACTGAGGGAAACACATGTTTTCCAGTACTATCTAGCTAACAAGTGGAGCATTGTCAGAACGCTTGAAACCGACGATCCTCCTGACACCTTGCAAATAGTGATTCACTCTGATGACCCAAACGAGCAGAATGAAGAAGTGTTTTACAGTTTTCCTCCGTTTACCTCTTCGACTGTAGTCGAGGGTAGCCTCGTTCCTGAGAAACGCGTAGCGTACAGTATCATTGAGAACCAGAATCCAATTCTGTATTTCGTCGCATTCAGAAACAGAAAGCTTACTGTGATCGAATTAGACAGCGCAAACTTTGAGGAAACCTTCAGCCTTCCAAAGCACACAAATCGGCTTATGGCTTTTCAAAATTTGAAAACTAGGGCAGCAGGAGAAAAAAAAAAGCAAAGAATTCTATCTAGCGAGCTATGTAAACCAGGCGTGGAAAGCGTCGATTACAGCTCCTTTCTGGCAAAGCAAGAGGCCAGCGCCAGTGATGGATGACCTCGGAATTGCTGGCGAGATACCTGTTGTAGAGGCTTCGGTACGTCCCTTTCATGCCCTGCGCCTGGACCGGGGCGGAAAGCGTTCATTAGCTAATGAACGCTTTCCGCCCCGAAACGCGCGCCCTGCGCCCTGACCGGGGCAGAAAGCGTTCATTAGCTAATGAACGCTTCCAGCCCCGAAACGCGCGCACTGCGCCCTGACCGGGGCGGAAAGCGTTCATTAGCTAATGAACGCTTTCAGCCCCGAAACGCGCGCACTGCGCCCTGACCGGGGCGGAAGGCGTTCATTAGCTAATGAACGCTTTCAGCCCCGAAACGCGCGCCCTGAGCCCTGACCGGGGCGGAAGGCGTTCATTAGCTAATGAACGCTTTCAGCCCCGAAACGCGCGCCCTGAGCCCTGACCGGGGCGGAAGGCGTTCATTAGCTAATGAACGCTTTCAGCCCCGAAACGCGCGCCCTGAGCCCTGACCGGGGCGGAAGGCGTTCATTAGCTAATGTACGCTTTCGGCCTCGAAACGCGCGCCCTGAGCCCTGACCGGGGCGGAAGGCCTTCATTAGCTAATGAACAGTTTCGTCTTGTCCCAGGCTGCCAGGAGAACGGATGTGCAGCGTGCTGCCGAACGCGCCCTTCAAGGACCTAGTGGCTCCAGAGCGTTTACTGGAGCGGGCGCTAATGTGGATATGTCTCAAGTGGCCACCCCATCTGAGGCAAGGAAGGCAGCCGAGGTGGCTGCACATGGGTGGCACGCTAAGCTAACAGTGGAGCATGCAGCAAAGATGGATTATGAGGAGAAAGCAAAGCTGTGCAGGCAAATCGAGATGGAGCACCGGTGGCCGAACCCGATGGATACCGACGAGGCGGCCGAGAAAGGGAGTGTGTTTCGTCTCCCCATTGAATGCCTGTACCACGCGACGGGGTACGAGGCCTGCCGGGATCAAGAGAGGGGCTGGGTGAACGAGATCAAGTCCAGCAGGAAGGAGAACCCGTGGGCCCCTTTCAATGCGGGTCTTGTTGCGATCGACGATGTCAAAACCCGTGCCGAATTCTCCCTGAGAAAAGCTCTCGAGGGAAAATACAGAGGCAAGGTTTTTGGGCACCAGCACTGTTATCAAGCCACCGACGAGTGTCACGAGGAAATCCCGTTGGAGGTAGCTTTCTGGCACTTCGAGAGCAAGATCTACATCGGTCTCACGCCTGACATGATTCGGTTTTTAGGCGAGATGCAGAACCAAATCGACCAGAAGACGAAAGGCAAAGACAACACCCAGTTCATGCAAGGGCTTCGTTCGACCCTTTTCGAAAAGCATGGGGTCGTGTACAAGGTTTACCGAGAAGCGTTGATCTCCGAGTTCGTCGCCGGCGTCCCCGAGGACACCGAACGGGGTACCCCTTATCAACCTGGGTATTACGAGGTCGGAGGGCTGGTGCAAAAAATGGCGGAGTTCGAATCAGAGCATGGATTTTCAGTCCCGGATCCCGAGAAATATCCCAACGGATTCCAGTACATGGAGAATGTGCAGACGTTTGAGCGCGAGGGAGACCCTGAGCTCCTCCCCGAGGTAGAGGTGACGATGAAGACGCTGAACGATGACATCAACGCTCACCTCGATCGGGTCACAAGTTGGTACCCCGTAATGTCTCACTTGAACCAAGCTATGAGGACGCATGTGAAGCAAGTAGCGATGTCCAAGCATTCGGTGTTCGGCGAAACTCAAATCAACCACTACTTCATGCACTGGACAATTGCCAATTTCCGGCCGCAGACGTGGGCCCTCTGCGTTAGCATCATGGAGGCTTACAGAAGGTTTGACCTGAAGGGCATGAAAAACCCGTTGGCTTCGAAGACCAAAAAGCGCAAGGCCTCATCTTCGCCCGCTAAGGGACCCGCCAAGAAAGCTGGCAAAAAGGGCACCTCCAACCGACAGGTAAATTACTTTAAACTTCTGCTTCAAACAGTGTTTACCCCCCCAAAGCATCCTTTTCTATATTTTAAGACATGCTAAAAATGTTTTTTTTTACTTGCAGATGGAAGACGAGGTGCAACGAGGAGGCGGGGACCAAGGAGCGGGCTCGTCTAAAGGGGCAGGCATTTTGGTGGAAGAAGCTCAGTTTCTCCACAATGCCAAATCCATGGGTATGACGTTCTGGATTAACTTGGGCGGCTTGGCGGGGGAGGCGGAGTTCGACAAGGTGGACACGTATCTGCGCCTGATTATTTACAGAAGGAGTTGTCAGTAAAAGAGGGGGGCCTGATGATAAGCCAGTTCAAGAAGG
Source organism: Cymbomonas tetramitiformis (assembly GCA_001247695.2). Lineage (NCBI taxonomy): Eukaryota > Viridiplantae > Chlorophyta > Pyramimonadophyceae > Pyramimonadales > Pyramimonadaceae > Cymbomonas > Cymbomonas tetramitiformis. Next base: position 16,259 of record LGRX02002637.1, on the reverse strand, counting down.
AACGCATGGTGCAGAAGCACTTGGTGTCCGCGGCGGGATTGCAAACCTGGGACGAATTCAAGAACGAGTTCACCCCCTACTGGAGCTCCCAAGAGAAAATCGAGTCGTTGATCGGCTGCTTACCTTCAACTCAGGGGGGAGCGCGCCGGGGGGGATCTGGGGAAGTTCCGCACGCGATCTTCAATTACGTCGAGAACGCGCGGGCGAATCTCAAAGAAGCGCAGGCGCCAAGCGCGGGGCAAATCCAAGGCTTGCAACAGGTCGAGGTGAAAGTCGACATCAAACTCTATCGGGAGGCGCGGACCGAGGGGCCGGAGCTTAAGGTTCCAGGAGAGGCAGGCCTTGAGGACGACGAGCCCACACATGAGACGAACGTGCCGATGTCCCCTCGTTGGAAGATCGTCAAGGGCAGCATGAGCGATATGAAGGACGTCCCGAGGCTGCCCTTCACGGGGACGATCATCGACTGCAATTACGCCCTTGACAAGGAGAAGACTCCCGACGCGATGACCAAGGAGGAGGTGCAACCGTTCCTGGAGTCTTTCAACGCCAAGACCACCGCCCCGGCATGGACTATCGCTATCTTTTGCGGTTTCGTCCAACAAAGCGATTTCCTGGAGGTGATTGACAATTACTGCTCCGGCCGCGCGGAGCGGTTCTTCTGGCACAAGCAGAACGTGAACATGAACCCCAACAAGGCCGTGCGCTACAATGACGTTGAATGTGGCGTCCTGGGGTACCATGTAAAGAGCGATGCCCAGGGGGAGTCTACTAAAAAGCCGGAGTGGATGTTCAACTTTGATATATACTGGAGAAGGTGAACGTGTGAGCCGCGCGTCACTTTTGCGCGGCTTCCCGGTTGTGCACCAGATGTTCAAACGCGACAACAAAGCCGTGAATAACCATCAGAAACCCCAAGCTCTGTTGATGGAGCTGATCCAGTGCCACATGCTCGGTGACAATCCGGGCAAGATGGATGAGAACGGCCATCCACTCAACTGGATTCTCGACGCTTGCTGCGGCGTCGGCTCGACGTCCATGCCGCCATGAGGTGTGGTATGAACGCGATCGGCTTCGACCACGACCAGTTCATGGTCAGCTCTGCGCAGCAACGGCTGATCAATTTCGACAACGAGCCCGATCAGGACGCCGAGACGAAGCCAAAACAGAAGAGCGAACCGACGGCGAAGGGCAAGGAAGCGGCCACTGCCGAATCTGAGGAAGAAGAGAATGATGAAGATGACGCAGATGATAATGATGATTAAAATAGTAGGATTTGTCGACCGCCCTGACTGATAGTATCAGTCATGCCTCGACGGTATAGGGTGAAAAGTACTCTACTCGTAAACATTTGAATAAAGAATGATACATGTATGCATATTTCGGTGTTTTCATTGTACGCATACTGCACTTTTCTACCGTGTTGCCTTTATGTATCCCTATTTCGCGCATAAATATCACTAAACCCTGATTTTTTTGAAATATATATAAATCCAAAAATGACATATGATAATGTCATTTTCATCGAATAGTGTGTTGTACATCCGGGTACATTCCGGTCAAGCTTATTCCGCGGATGAGTGTGCCATGCTTGCGCAGGCGGATGAAAGGCCCCGTAGCACACGCACCGCAATATGCCTCCCACGCCCGTCGAGTTGGTGGGTGAGACGCAAGGGGACGACGGGGCCGCCGTTGGTATCACGTCCAACCGTGACCCCCTGCCCCCGGAGATGCCAACACGAAGGTGCGAACCGGTTGGCACGGCATGCCCATAATATCTCCATGAAAGATGTATGCCTGCACGCTCCATCGGAAGTCGTTCCGAAGACGTTCCGAACGTCTTCTGCGCATCTTCCGGGTACATTCCGGTCAAGCTTATTCCCGGCGGATGCGTGTGACATGCTTGCGCAGGCGGATGAAAGGCCCCGTAGCACACCGCAATATGCCTCCCACGCCCGTCGAGTTGGTGGGTGAGACGCAAGGGGACGACGGGGCCGCCGTTGGTATCACGTCCAACCGTGACCCCCTCCCCCCGGAGATGCCAACACGAAGGTGCGAACCGGTTGGCACGGCATGCCCATAATATCTCCATGAAAGATGTACGCCTGCACGCTCCATCGGAAGTCGTTCCGAAGACGTTCCGAACGTCTTCTGCGCATCTTCCGGGTACATTCCGGTCAAGCTTATTCCCGGCGGATGCGTGTGACATGCTTGCGCAGGCGGATGAAAGGCCCCGTAGCACACCGCAATATGCCTCCCACGCCCGTCGAGTTGGTGGGTGAGACGCAAGGGGACGACGGGGCCGCCGTTGGTATCACGTCCAACCGTGCCCCCCTCCCCCCGGAGATGCCAACACGAAGGTGCGAACCGGTTGGCACGGCATGCCCGTATCTCCATGAAAGATGTATGCCTGCACGCTCCATCGGAAGTCGTTCCGAAGACGTTCCGAACGTCTTCTGCGCATCTTCCGGGTTCATTCCGGTCAAGCTTATTCCCGGCGGATGCGTGTGACATGCTTGCGCAGGCGGATGAAAGGCCCCGTAGCACACCGCAATATGCCTCCCACGCCCGCCGAGTTGGCGGGTGAGACGCAAGGGGACGACGGGGCCGCCGTTGGTATCACGTCCAACCGTGACCCCCTGCCCCCGGAGATGCCAACACGAAGGTGCGAACCGGTTGGCACGGCATGCCCATAATATCTCCATGAAAGATGTATGCCTGCACGCTCCATCGGAAGTCGTTCCGAAGACGTTCCGAACGTCTTCTGCGCATCTTCCGGGTACATTCCGGTCAAGCTTATTCCCGGCGGATGCGTGTGACATGCTTGCGCAGGCGGATGAAAGGCCCCATAGCACACCGCAATATGCCTCCCACGCCCGTCGAGTTGGTGGGTGAGACGCAAGGGGACGACCGGGGCCGCCGTTGGTAGCACGTCCAACCGTGACCCCCTCCCCCCGGAGATGCCAACACGAAGGTGCGAACCGGTTGGCACGGCATGCCCATAATATCTCCATGAAAGATGTATGCCTGCACGCTCCATCGGAAGTCGTTCCGAAGACGTTCCGAACGTCTTCTGCGCATCTTCCGGGTACATTCCGGTCAAGCTTATTCCCGGCGGATGCGTGTGACATGCTTGCGCAGGCGGATGAAAGGCCCCGTAGCACACCGCAATATGCCTCCCACGCCCGTCGAGTTGGTGGGTGAGACGCAAGGGGACGACGGGGCCGCCGTTGGTATCACGTCCAACCGTGACCCCCTCCCCCCGGAGATGCCAACACGAAGGTGCGAACCGGTTGGCACGGCATGCCCATAATATCTCCATGAAAGATGTATGCCTGCACGCTCCATCGGAAGTCGTTCCGAAGACGTTCCGAACGTCTTCTGCGCATCTTCCGGGTACATTCCGGTCAAGCTTATTCCCGGCGGATGCGTGTGACATGCTTGCGCAGGCGGATGAAAGGCCCCGTAGCACACCGCAATATGCCTCCCACGCCCGTCGAGTTGGTGGGTGAGACGCAAGGGGACGACGGGGCCGCCGTTGGTATCACGTCCAACCGTGACCCCCTCCCCCCGGAGATGCCAACACGAAGGTGCGAACCGGTTGGCACGGCATGCCCATATCTCCATGAAAGATGTATGCCTGCACGCTCCATCGGAAGTCGTTCCGAAGACGTTCCGAACGTCTTCTGCGCATCTTCCGGGTACATTCCGGTCAAGCTTATTCCCGGCGGATGCGTGTGACATGCTTGCGCAGGCGGATGAAAGGCCCCGTAGCACACCGCAATATGCCTCCCACGCCCGTCGAGTTGGTGGGTGAGACGCAAGGGGACGACGGGGCCGCCGTTGGTATCACGTCCAACCGTGACCCCCTCCCCCCGGAGATGCCAACACGAAGGTGCGAACCGGTTGGCACGGCATGCCCATATCTCCATGAAAGATGTATGCCTGCACGCTCCATCGGAAGTCGTTCCGAAGACGTTCCGAACGTCTTCTGCGCATCTTCCGGGTACATTCCGGTCAAGCTTATTCCCGGCGGATGCGTGTGACATGCTTGCGCAGGCGGATGAAAGGCCCCGTAGCACACCGCAATATGCCTCCCACGCCCGTCGAGTTGGTGGGTGAGACGCAAGGGGACGACGGGGCCGCCGTTGGTATCATGTCCAACCGCGGGCCCGGGATGGTGGTGTGTGATTGTGGCGCGTGTCACTCATCCATGCGCTTGGTCACCATGAGGACACGGTCTCGACATAGGACTATGTTCAAACAGATTGTATGCCTTCCGACGCTTCCGAAAGAGGCTGTGGACGACGATGAGCAACATCCCGATGGCAAGATGTTGCGTCCGAACGGCACGAACACCGGACGGAAGACGCTCAAGTGTCACGAGGCGTTGAAAATGCTACAAGCGGGCATCATGAGCGTGCTAGCGTCTTGGGATAGAGACGAGGGCTACTCGAAAAACATGCTTGAAGACTTGATCGGGCAGTTGACGGTCATAACGAGAGAGCTCACCTCGGAGCTTGTAGACTGTAAGGTACGGAAGACATCTGGAAGACATCCCGAATACGTTCCGAGTACATTCCACACGTCTTCCTTAATTACCTTTTATTTGGTGATTTTGCAGGATGTTCCTAAGCTTCAAAATCTGGTGGATGAGTTCTTCAAGTCACTCGAGCGCGATGGCTCACCTGACTGGCTGGTCATCAACACGCATCTGCTTTCCCAATTCCCCGACCAACTCCTCATGTATGGTCCAATACGGGGGACATGGATGTACGTGTTCGAACCATTCAACGGGAAGATTCGAAGGTGGGTGAAGAACAATGCATATCCGGTTCAGAGTGGTATGCAAGGCTTCGGGCGGTACCGGATGGTACATGTGGTGCGAGGGTTAATCTTGGTACTTCGTCGCCGGCGGGAGGCAACCACCAATCCCACCCGGCCACCCGTGCTCCCGTTCTTGGCCACCGCGCCGTTGAGGGCGCCGAACACCGTGGTTTTGGGAACACAAGGCAAGTGCCATATACACCGAAACGAAAGCGCTGGAGCTGTGGATGCATGGCAACGTGCCCCAATATCGCAAGTTGAAGGCAAAATTCGACGACTACGTCACCTACCGCAAGAGGTAAGTAAGAATTGAAACCCATAAGGTGCCTTGAAGACGTTTCATATATCTTCTAGGCATCTTCCACACGTCTTCGGTAAATACATGTCCTGACACTGTGCACGTATACATTCGCAGGGAAAACCATATGGTTCGGAGACGTATTGGCGCACGAGCCGGAGCGGCTCGCCTGATGGATGTGCCGCTGCATATGCACGGTAGCGACCCCAAGGTCTGGCTGGGGAGACCATTCACGGAGAATGAAGCGGCACTCGTCGAAGGGCCTCCTCACGTGTGTCAATCTTTCGGCTCGGTCGTGGTTCGAGGAGTTTGCTATCGCACGGCAGCTCAGGACAAGACGAAGAAAACTTGTCAACGTTACTTCCGAGCCTTTTTCTCTGGAGAAAACATCAAAGGCGAGGAAATCGAGACTGACCGGTGCGTCCGTGCATTACGTTTTGGTGAATGTGCGCAGAATATGTACCGAATGTCTTCTGTGTGTCTTCTCGACGTCTTCGGGGATTCTTACTATAGAGTATTGTGGCTCCAACTCGTAGGTACGCCATGGTAGATAGCATCTACAAGGTCGACTTGGCCGCGAAAGAGTACATTCTTGTGAAGGGAAAGTGGTTCCCTGAATTCAACAAAGCGATGACAAAACGGTTTGCCAAGCTAAACTCGAAGTACTATACGGGCCGGGCAATACCGCAAAGGTGGTGTACATATACGACCCGGATGATCCCGAGACACCTTGGGACACTACTGATCCATTCATCCTGGCGGCTCAAATTGGGCACCAAGTTGTAATCAAGAAACATCCTGTGATGAAGACGGCGGTGGTATTTGATTTAAAGGCTGACTTTTTCGAGTGCATCGACGATGATGGTTCACGGCCGAAAGGTGCAAGACGCAAGAGGCGATCATGATAATACGCCGGGCATCGTACTTAGTGGTCTGTATGTTGAATAGATGCAATCGTACATGTATGTGTAGATAGACCTATCAATTAACTTAGCCGTATATTATGTATCATAGCAACAGAGCATGATGACAACCCTAAAGCTGTTAGGAAGATACCTGGAATGTCTTCCGCATGTCTTCCGTGCGCCTTCTGAATGTCTTCTGTGATTACGCGATGAGTGTACGTGTGGTATGAAGTAGCTATCTGGCCAAATCGCATAATCATCACATATGTGTCGATAACACATGTCAGAATGTATTCTGGTCAAGAAGACATTCGGACCATCTTCCGTGTATCTTCCGGGAAGACTGCCCTTTGCATGTCTTCCGGGAAGATGTCTTCCGAAATCCGGAAGGCATTCCGCACATCTTCGGTACGTCTTCCCCGAAGAGTGTCTTCTGGTTTCCAGAAGACGTTTCCACCCCGAAGACGTCTTCTGGAAATCAGAAGACATCATGTCTACGAAGACGTCTATAAGACGTTCAGAAGACGTCTTCTAGATGTCTTCTGATTTTCCCAGAATGTAGGGCGTCCGAGACCGCTCCGGGTATATCTAGCTTAGGGTTCATTTATCTGACGAGTTTATCCACACACAGTTCGGGACTATCTGATATCCAGTGAACTAGGATATTCTAGTAGGTCGTGGCCACATCCACGCTTTTATTCCACTTGCTGATTTGGCCATGATTGGCTGAACGGCCGCTTGGAGAGGTGGTGCGCGCGGGCGCGTTTGGGTGCGACTAGGAATTGTGGTATGAGTTGTTTGCGGTGAGCGACTGGGAGTGGCGGCCATGGGGACCGCGCCTCGTTACGGACTAGTCTCAGCAATGTTCGAATTCAGTTTTACACCGGCACTGGCCCTGCTGGTTACTGTTCTTTGGGGTGGTGTTCGCGAGACCTTCGACTTCGACGATATCTTCGAGTGCCCCTCGCCGCTCCGCTCTCTTCGCTCCTCTCCGCTGCTGCGCATTACCATTTTCCCGCTACAACACCCAACCGCGCGAATGCGTACCACCTCCCCTCTGGCTTTTCAGAGTATGGGTATGCTTTGTTACACGAGCGAAGACGTCCCTTGATTGAGAGGGACAGTGACATCGATGCCTCGCTGAGGCTGTTCTAAAGACAGGGTTCGGAACAGTCCGACGGTGCGTACGCCAACTGTTCCGACCCCCATTCCGGCTTCCAACGAGGATGTGGACGTGGCGACCAGGAGGTACTTGCAGGAGCAGTGCAAGCTGGTCGACGACGTCTACAAGGCTCGTCTTCACCGGCAATGGGCCAAGGGTGTCCGCGAGGATGTCCTTGGTGACAAGAAGCACCACTTCCGCGGTACGGACGACGCCGGCCTCCTTTCCGATCTGGTGGTGCAGCTACGTACGGAGTTTCAGTCGGCTAGGCTGGAGCTGGCCTCCTTTGACCTCGACGACCCCCTGGCTCATGTGGTGGGCAGGGTGAACGGCTTGTTGTACGACGTTCTGGCTCTGGTCATCGAGAAGCACAGCAACGCCTTCGTCTGGCTGAACTGGTACCGACGCTTCGTCTGACCGAGATGGGCGACGAGCTCTGGTGGACATCATCATCAAGGGTTGTGTGCCGGTGGCGCTACGGTGAGTCACACCAGGAGGAGCACGCCGCGTTGCGTCATCCCGCAGACACTGACCCGCAACCCATCTTGGCTCGGGAACAACGTCTGGTGCGGGATAACAAAGCTACGGACTGGACGCCCACCGAGGAGACCAGGAAGCTCTCCCTGTACGACCGGCTGGACCCAGTGTTCTACACTGCGGTCATCAAGGTGCGGTACCCTCTGGCTGCTGACCTCGCCCATGTCTCTCTGGCGTCTCTCCGCTCCATTGTGGTGGAGATTTATCAGGCTTGGGCGCAGACGGAGACGGGGAAGGCGGTTTCGGGCAAGAGCGGCATCTCTGCGCAGCTCTCCAGCACCGAGTACGGCGCCCTCCTCGACAAGATCAACGAGCTGCATGGTCTATTGCGGCAGCAGCGCGGGGCGGACTCACCACCACCGGCGCAACAGCAGAGGCAGCAGCCGCATCGGCAGCAGCGGCAGCAGCAACAACGTGGCACGCAACGGGGCTTCCGCGTTGGCACGCACCCGTTGCCGGCGGTCGGTTTCGACCGCGACGACCAGAAGGCGAAGCCCTTCTGCGGGAGGTGCAAGAAGGCAGGTAAAGATGACCAGTACCACTTCTACCGCGACTGTCCGTTGGGCGGGCGTCAGCATCCTCCGCACTCAGCCGCGGCGTTCTGCATTCCCATCGACGACGAGGACGCGGAGGGGGTGCGTGCATTGACCATGTGCGCCTTATTCCAGCAGGCGACGGATGATGGGGTGGAGGCATTTGCCACTGCGGCCTCTACGTACTAGCTACGGGCCGCCTGCGGTACTCTGTGCGGGTGCGGTGGGCGGGATCGACGTGTCCGGCTTACGGCTTCACGGTGGAGCCACAGCCGCCTGCCGGCGAGCCCGCAGGTGACGACATTCATCAACGACTGGACGATCTCGCCGCGGAGGTCCATGCCGCGGCGAACTGCTAGGTACACTACACCCACGCATCCTTCCCACCGCTGGGAGTTCTCGAGCCGCATGCGTCGGCTCTGGTGTGTGGCCCCGCGGCAGCGGGGATCATGCCGGAGGAGCAGGTTCCGGCAGATGGTGCGGCGGCATCGGCATCCGCCGTGCCGGCCCCTGCTATGCCTGTCTCGCAGGTGGAGGATGTGAAGCCCGCGCCGCTTCAATCGGCGCGGGTGACCGCCACGACGGACGGTGAGCTCCCCGGGTTCGACTGTCAACCACGCCGCCATCGCGCCGGTTGACCTCACCGGCTACGACACCGAAGACTACGAGGACCTCGCCGACGGCGGCTTCACTCTGAAGCCGCGGGGTCCTCCTCCTTCGGCTAATCATATGTCCGGACCACCCATGGACACCCGCGGGGGACCTACGGCTGTGGCAAGCCGCCTTGGGGCTTCCCGGACACGGCTGGGCTTTGGGGGATTCCTTTTCTCATGTCCCTCGTTCTTTGCGTCTCGATCAACATGGGGGTGGCTGCCGTGCCCGAGGCTCCATCGGCTGCAGGATTGCCTTCGCCTGGTGGTGATCTCGATTGGGAGACTCCGTCATTTTTCTCAACGAATGAATTTGTTGAATCGGTGATCCCGGCTCAGGGTTTCTTTGTGGCTGACGATGTGCCACCTCTTGAGCCGCCTGAGCGCCCCGACCTCTTTCAGGACCTGGCTCGGGCAGAGTTGGGCTCATTGCGGTCGGCAACAACGCCCCACAAGACAATTCTCGAAAAAGGAGGAGCATACCGCCATTCCAAGGAGGCTCCGAAGTCGGAGCACGAACGAGCGCACGCGCAACGGATGATTCATTCAAAGAAGTAAGTTATGACGAAGTACTTCGCGAGTAGAGGAACCCGGCAAGGAGGTCGGCCGTCGTCGCTGGCGGAGAAGTAGTCGCACCACAAACAGCAACAACCTATGGCTACTGCCCCGCAGTCCTTGTGGTAGGACCAAATCGACGATTTGGTCCTACCACGAGGACCATTGTTCCGATAATTTAATTGGCCATCTCCCGTGATTTGTGGTGTCTAACCAATGAAAGGTGGTATATATAGGTCCTATATTAATTTATGTGAACGCTGGTTTGGCCTATATCCATCCCATATATCCATGACGAACGCATTTCAAACCTCTACACTCAAAATTTTCAAAACGGATTTTTTGGAACATTCAAAATGTGGCAAATTAGTGACTCATCTTCAATAATTTTTTACCAATCATATATCAACACTACACCTGCGCGGATACCATCAAATTGAACCTATACATATGTCCCAATCATATTTGGGCGGTAGGCCCGGTTGGAATGCATATATTGGCTCGTTGGCTCGTTGGCTTCCCCTCTAATATATTGGCTCGTTGGTTTCCCCCCTAAAACAGTGGTCACGCGAGCTGACCAGCCAACCATCATAATTGCTTGCTAGAGGGCATATATCGCAAGGTTGGTGTGTGCGGCACATTAAATCTTCAAGTATATATGTGCTGAGATTCAGTAGTTCAGTATCACGTATGACGTATGACAGTGACAGTGACAGTACAGTGACTTCCTACCTGTACTCAGTAGTTCGACTTCGGTAGCTTAAACTGTGACACACGATATGATTGCCTAGTGACGGCCTCAGAGCTTAGATAGCCTGAGAGTCGTGTATTCATTTCTATCTTTTGATATACCCGATTGCCTCGCTCAAACCCTACGGCGTTCAGCGTTTTCACTGTGTCACTAGGACATTCTAGTAATATGTATTGCGAATTTCTGAAAGTCCAACATCATCCAAATATCTTATTTTTCGACTGGCGTGTACATTTTAGAATGGATGAATGCCAATTTCTAATGTCCGAAATTCACTAAATTCGGAATTTGCATTGTGTTGAACATGCGCCATGCTGAAATAGAGCGGAAATGATGATGAGGGTGCGAAGTAACCGATTCAGTTATCTTATTTGGTCATAAACTCAAGATGTATAACCATGAGCATCACCGTGAGCCCCGCATGTGACTCCTAATACTCAAAATAACGGTGGTCCTTGTGGTAGGACCGCCATTTTCTTCAACCTTTTGGTGAAATTACACCCCTAAAGCGTGTCGTTCAACCACGCACCTAAAGTCTCATGGGGGCCGCCGCTATAAGAACTAAAATTCATTTAACTCATAAATATCATGTGCAAATGTTATCTGTGCCTCAAATAGTCGATTTAGTGATCGAAACCGCAATTGCCCATTGGTCCTTGTGGTAGGACCATGAATTTGGGTAGTAGCCACCGTACGGCCCAAATTCTCATCGGCTGGTCTTGCGGTTCTCGCTACAGCCCGGGTCGGACCTGAATTGCATCATCTGACCTACGCAGCGAAGTTAGAAAGTACGAAACTCATGATTGAGAAAGACAAAATGAACAAAACCACACGACAGGGGGGAAAACGTAGACTCGTCAGCAGGCAGGAAACATGAGTGTTTTGCAACACGAAATTGCAAGTTAGTTTAAAGCAACACCAGCGATACCACCGGAGATGAACAGACGCTTGCGATCGTAATTCGAATTCAGAAACGATCTGGCTCCCCGATGACGATGCCGCGTCATCGCCGTGATGGGAGAATGCCAAGGATCAACAGTAGCAGTACCAGACTACCAGTACGCTGACTTGTCCAATCAAGGATCGTGATTTTATAACGGTACTAGGCTTGGTCGATCTCAATTTTGAGATCTCCGCTAGGCCTGTAGGCCATCTGAAATCTGATCGTTCGATTATCTCATCATTCGTTTATATTTTATTACAAAGAATAAACAGTGAACGCTGACTGAGCCATGACCATGACCGACGCTAATAATGTCATCATCCCGCTCTATCATTCGCGATTTGGTTGTTTAAGTAAGTAAGGTAAGGTAATTTGCTTTGGTCTTATAGAAATATAAATATAAATAGAAAATATAAAATACGTAATAAATAAATAATAATATAATACAATAAAGATAAAATATATAAATAATCTATAAAACATAAAGAGCAGAGGTTTATAAACGGTGTCACAAGCGCAAGCGATGCGGTTACAGATGTCATATTTTTAAAATTAATTATTTGGGGGGTTTAAAATGTTTTAATTTTTTAAAATTTTTAAAAAACTAAAAGTTTTGTAATTTTTAAGGTAAAATAAATCAACCATTTTATATTTTTAGCAAAACAGATCTAAAAGTTAGATTTTGGATCATGCAATGGCCAACCTTAGAAACTACGATAAGAGCATTCACTTAGGGAAGCCATAATATATCATCATGAGCAAGGTTGTCAATCAGACATAATCAGAATCAAATCAAAACGCCAAAATGGGTCCTTAACACTGTAAAATCAATTAATTCGGCCTCTACAGTGTTAAGGGCCCAAAAAGGGGGGGTCAAATTTTTTTAAAATTTCTAGAAAATTTTAAAAATCGAATTTTTGAAAAAGTTTTCGCGCAAGTGTAGGTGCCGTGCGGTGCGGTGTACACACATCTCAGTGACAATGACACGAATCTCTCGTCTGACACGATGACTAATCAAACACAAAATCAGGTAAATTATATGTGAAATGTGACAAAACTGACAATCTGTTATCTCGAATCTGACTAATCGTCCCGATGAATCTTGAAACTATGCTTGCTATGTTTCTTATTAAGTAGAAAAATACCATTAACCATAACAAAAGGACAAGGACAAAGGAGGAACCTGCCGTCGCGTGGGCAAATTACTTATTTACAGGTTGTCAACATTTCTGAGTTTTGTCATACTGTAGGCAGTTAGGCACGGTGCGGTGCGGTGCGCTGACATCAAGATCATATTTTTACAAAACTTTTCGAACCAGGTGTATTGTAGGAGCCTGTTTGCGCTAAAGCAGTGTCGCTGTTGTGACTGAGGTTTCCACTGTGTGCTTGTCTGGTCCTAAAACCTTATGGCGAGCCACGTGCTCTTGGTGGGCCTTCTGTGCGCCGCTCTGCATCCCTCCTCTGCAAGCAGATGGTTGCTTCAGGACGAAGAAGGCATCGATCTGCCACCTGTTCTCAACGATAACGAAGCACACAAGGTTAGTTCCTAAGCAGATGTCCTCTCGTCTTGATTTTTTATTCCTCCTCGGCCTGGTCGGTAAGCAGGTCGAAGGGCCTGAGTGGATGGGGCCTGCCCACATGCACAAGGTCTCGACATTATGCACGCAGACGCACTTGAGGCGCTCGAACAAAGTGTTGCTTCGATACCTGAGAGCATTTACTGAGGCACATTCGTATTGCTGGCAGGATAATCTTGTGCGTTGGAATGCCACCGTGGATGACTACTGCGGCAACGACCACCCCATGAATCGGTGGATCATGAAATTCAACGACTCGTACGTCAAGTTGTTACAAGACACTTGTGAGGGCCAGATGAATTCCGCGGAAGCCCATCCAGAGACCTATGAATGCGAATCCTTGTACAGTTCACTGGAGGTCGCTGCTGAAAGGGAGCAGGGATACGCCAAGGACTATCTTGAAGAACTTGGGAAGGAAAACATACTGGGCTATTGCGAATCGCTTTTGTCTTACTGGTACGTTTTCCACCTTGTGTTTGTCACAGGTCTGGGATTTTCCTCTGTTTGAACATTCTTTTTGCCGGCTGTTCATCTTGGCCGGGGTTCGTTGTACCCTCGTTAACACTTCGACTAGAACTGCAGGCGTGCCTCCCCCCCCCGCCTCTGGCCGGCCAGTGTCACTATTGGATATCCCCTGGCCTTCGATATTTTGAATGTGGCCACTTTGAAGGCCGTGAGTTGAACGATACTCTTACGACGTCTCAGTGGAGGCCTTCTGTTCTTGCCAGTTCTGCAGTCACCCTCTCAGTTATGCGGAAAGGTATGCCGTGTGGTGTCGCTGTCTGTCAGATTCCTCTTGACCGGATAAGGGGTGGTATCCGAGCAGGACCAAGACGAATCGCACAGTATGCGAAGACGTGAGCGAATACTTGGCCATGGTGGAAATGATCGTGCTGAGCACGGCTAATACCGAAATTCTCGAGGAGATCCGAATGGCATTTGGTTCTGAGTATCTCAACTACATCGAGCGCAACACCCCGGTACGCGCTTCCTAGTCTCCTGAGTATCCCGCCTCCCTAATCACCCACCAGCCAACCGCATAAGGGGCGGTAGATTCTGGGAACGGGCGATCATGGCTTTTAACAGAACACCGTCAAGAAGAAATGAGCCCCCGCTGGACGCTCGCACGAGCTTTGACCCGTTTCTTTGATTTCCTTCCTTCCCTGAATGCGAGGCGTCGGTGCCGTAGCTATTCCTGTACGAACACATGCAGAGTTATTGTCGCATAGTCTGTGCTAGGTTGTACTTAAAGGTTGAAATCCGGAACTTCTGTGCTATTGGTCTCAACGCTAGGGCGTTGAGACCCTGAGCTCGTAAGCAGAGCGGATTTTGCTGCGAACGAGCCCTGGAGATCAAAACTTAGAGAGCTGATCTGCACACTGTCATCCGAGTCCCTAACCCTTGTCTCGAGGAGCGTGCTTCCCAGCCCTTGTTTCGAGGAGCGTGCTTCCCAGCCCTTGTCTCGAGGAGTGTGCTTCCCAGCCCTTGTCTCGAGGGCGTGCTTCCCCAGTGTGTCTCCCGGGCGTGCTTCCCAGCCCTTGTCTCGAGGAGCCTGCTTCCCAGCCCTTGTCTCGAGGAGCCTGCTTCCCAGCCCTTGTCTTGAGGAGCGTGCTTTTTTAGCCGAAAGGGCTCTTCACAGGAGGTCAGCCGTCGTCTTGAGGAGCCTTGGTCCCAGCCGAGGCGGTCTCTTCAGACGGGCGCCAGCCGTCGTCTCAGGAGCCTGGGTCCGATCCGAAGCCTCTCATCAGATGGGGGCTTCTTACAGGTGCAACTTGACCAATCGGAGGGAGGACAGACCGTTGGCAGCAGCCTCTGGGGCCTTGATCGCATCGATCAACAGGAAGGAGAAGCTACATACAACGGGAACTACAACCCTGGGTACAGCCTGCTGCCCCCCTTTTCTCATCTCTAGGAGTTGCACTCAATGGGAAGAACTTCCACCCTCGGTACACCCTGCTGCCCCCCCTTTTCTCATCTCTAAGAGCTGCAGGACTTTATATTAGAGGTCTACTGTGCTCTCCTGCATGCGAACATGCTATCCGTGCGACGTCATCGTACAGAAGTCTCTGGAAATGCTTCGAAGGGGAGCGGGCGAGTGACCAGCTGTGCGGAGAGGCGGAGATCGTTGTGAGGGGACGCTGGTGCAGTTTCTGGCAGTTTTTGCTCAACAAGGTGTGAGCTGGTTGATCCTGGCTGCAGTGGCACTGGATCTGGCGTGCACGTGTACATCATCGACACGGGAATCAACGCGGTCCACAACGATTGGAGCGGCCGTGTTGGAAACGGCGTCAACTACATTGATAATAACGATGACCCTTCTGATTGTGAGTTGCCCATGTTTTGTGAGAATGTGTGCAGCACGTGTGAGGCTGGCGGGGTCTTTCGTCTGGCGACTTCATTGGGCTACTTGTGGTCGTCAACTCAGGACCTGCGCGGTTCGAGTGCGCGCTCGCAGGTCACGGCCACGGAACGCACTGTGCGGGTACCGCGATAGGGACGGTCTACGGCGTGGCCAAGCAGGCAACGTTGCACGGCGTGAAAGTGCTGAGCTGCTCTGGGAGCGGAAGCAGCTCGGGGGTCATTTCCGGCGTCAACTGGGTTGCAGCGAACCGTATTAACCCGGCAGTGGCCAGCATGTCCCTCGGGGGTGGCTTCTCCCAGGCCTCCAACGATGCGATCAACAGTCT
This sequence comes from Cymbomonas tetramitiformis, assembly GCA_001247695.2. Lineage (NCBI taxonomy): Eukaryota > Viridiplantae > Chlorophyta > Pyramimonadophyceae > Pyramimonadales > Pyramimonadaceae > Cymbomonas > Cymbomonas tetramitiformis. The sequence goes on along the minus strand of LGRX02002637.1, from coordinate 834 downwards.
CTTCGACTCGGGGGTGGTGGTGACCACGGCTGCTGGCAATGACAACCAGGACGCATGCTCCCACTCCCCGGCCTCGGCGGAGAAGTCCTTCACCGTGGCCTCCTCCACCAGCAGTGACACCCGCTCCTCCTTCTCTAACTACGGTAGCCAGTGCACCAACATGTTTGCCCCCGGCAGCAGCATCCTGGTATGTGCCCGCCTGCTCGACCCCCCTCCTCCTTTTCCTCCCTCCCTTAGTAGGCTGTTCTGCCTTTGGAAGCGAGTTCTTGGTGGACTTTCGGATGGCCAACACCTGTCTCTGCGGTAGAAAGAGCTGGCGAGTTCCACAACCTGTCCACGTGGATGAAAGAGCTGGCGAGTTTGACAACCTGCCCATGTGGATGAAAGAGCTGGCGAGGCTGACAACCTGTCCACGTGGATGAAAGAGCTGGCGAGGCTGACAACCTGTCCACATGGATGGGTCTCCGCAGAGTGCCTGGATCGGTTCAAGCACCGCAACGAACACGATCAGCGGCACCAGCATGGCAACACCGCATGTCGCAGGAGTGATGGCGCTGTACCTCGGCCACCACCCGCAGGCCACCCCAGCCGAGGTGTGGCAGGGCCTCCTGGACGCTGCATACCTCGGCATCATCTCTGACACTCAAGGCACCCCCAACAGGCTGCTCTCCGCTCTGGTTCAGCCCTGCAGCTTGGGAGAGGGGGAAACCTCCACTGACTGGTGAGGCCCAAACCTGGCACGCCAGCGAGGTCCTGGGAAGATCTGAACTGATCGCTGTCGACCCCCTTCCAAACCTGGCACGCCAGCGAGGTCCTGGGAAGACCTGAACTGAT
>LGRX02002636.1:14062-28940 GCA_001247695.2 Cymbomonas tetramitiformis | reverse complement strand
CAAACGCGAAGCACTGCGCCGCGCCCCAAGCGCGGAAGTTCACGGCAACTCGACATGGCCGCACCACATGTGACACCACGTCACAACAGCAGCCAGCGTCAGAATGTAGTATATCAAGAGTCACCAACGGGATGTAGCATGAGGAAGCAGATCGCTGATTGGAGAAGGCGAAACATCGCGAACCGAGAAGACACAAAACGCCTAGCTGCAGCTGTAGGAAAGGAGCTCTTAAAGAGAATAGGGACGATTTCAAAACATTCTGCAGATAACTCTGAACCTTTCAAAATCATCTTGGCCTTGCGTAAATTTGTATCGAATATATATATTTCCTCGCTGAATTTACAGCGACTTTGCAAATCCCCACGCACTAAGCGCCTGTTTGAATCAGTCAGGGACAGTTTGTCTGATACGCGCTTCTCACGTAGCGCATAGCCTGAATTCAGTGCCCCCGAACTCGCAACCCCGCTCGCGCGGCCACACCGGCTAGGCGTAGATCCACACTCGCATAACGGAAGGCGAATCCGCAACACTAAAGGCCACAGCTCCGCGCAGTTGAGGTAAGCCCGAGACGCCGTGTGCTAAGTGAACGCTTTCCGTGTTTTCTTGCAAGGAACGGACAGTCGTGCAGGGACCCGATATGCACCTAAGGAGTCTGGAGCACCTCTGAATTCACCGCACGACAATAAACAGGCGCGCAAAAGTGTACCCTGAATTCATGCGTGCGTGCGTGCGTGCGTTTGCGGTATGTGTGCGTGCCGCAGCTCAGCTTTAGCTTCACTCACTAACGCCGCTGCTGCTTCCTTCTACGTGTCCGCACGAAGACATCGTCTTCGTCGTTTACGACTACTTTTCTTTACCAAGTTCCCGGGGGAATTCTCAGGTGAGGCGCGATAGTTCGCACTCCCGTGAATTCCCACCCTAAGAGTGTTGAGAAGGTGCACGGCGACGCCGAGACGGCCAGCGGCTTTCCGTTTCAAAAACCCGAATTCAGCACAAGCTCGGAAATTCAGCACGCTCGGCTAAGCTCGGCCACTTCAGGCGACGTCACCGCTCAACACTCCTGACGACTTTTCAAACTCCCGAGAGTCAACGGCTCCTCTTTCCGGACCCCGCTGTGACCGTTTTCAAGTGTGCATTCACGCGCGCTCCGGCTGTATGACTGCAGAGTGGATTCACCACACTCTTTCGCTGCTTGGACACCATGAATCCTCAAACTTTACCCAACTGTGTTCTTTCGCTGTTGTGGCCTGAGCCGACCCCGTGAATTCAGCGCCGACTGCCGCTACCTTCTTTGGGCATCCCCACTCGGGCTGGTTGGCCCAACGCGGGGGCTGAATTCAACCTTTTCAGCCAGCCCGAGCGAGTCGTGAATTTGGTCTCTGCTGGCTGCTGGACCTTGGTATCCCTTTTGAAGTCGGGCCCAGCAACCCGTTTGTTCTTCGTTGCGTGGTCCCGAGCCAGAGTTGCCCCTTTTCGCCTTCCCCTTTAGAACTCCACTCTGACCCGGCACCTTCTCGTCAGGCTGCCCGTCAGGACCTTTTGGGGATGCTCACCAGCCCCGTGCACGTTCGAGACTCCCAGAATGGGGCCTTTTCCACAATTTTGCCCTGTTTCCTGAACCTTTCACTTTCCATAATATATACAAAATTTTTCCCCCGTAACAGCCCGCAGCCACTCCGCCAACCCTCACACCCGGAACCTCAGCAGCCTGGCCACCCTGACACCCGCCACGACACAGCGCTGTTCATAATCGCGACACCCCCAGACGGCGGGAAAGAGGCGTGAGTGTAATGTACCTTAGGCTCCACCGCCGCGTTGACCTCCGCTGCGAGGTCGTCCAGCCGCTGCAGGATGTCGTCACCGGACGTCTCCGCTACCGGCGTCACCGCGTTAACAGAGAAGCCGTAGGCCGACACGTCGACGCCCCCCACAACACCTCCGCACAGCACCGCTGGCGGACCGTACGCCGTCGCCGCGCGGGCAAAAGCCTCAGCACCATCATCTGCCGCCTCCTGGAAGAGAGCACACATGGCTAGCGCATGGACTCCCTCTGCATCCTCCTCGTCGATGGGTACGCAGAAAGCCGCGGCGGAAGTAGGGGAATGTTGGCGACCGCCAAGAGGGCAGTCGCGGTAGAAGTGGTAAAGATCCTTACCAGTCTTTTTGCAGCGGGTACACAACGGCTTAGCCCGCTGCTCGTCACGATCGTAGCCCACTGCCGGTGGGGATTGGACCCCCATGCGGAAGCCCCGCTGCGACTGCCCGCGCTGCTGCTGCTGCCTGCGCTGTCCGTGCTGCCGCTGCGGCGGGTCCTGCCGCCGCTGCACCACCGGCGGAGCCGCCTCGTACCTTTGCCGAACCAGCGCGGTCAGCTCGTTGATCGTGTCCAGCAGCGCCTGGTGCTCGCTGCTGGTGAGCAGGGCCGACGTGTCACCACCTGCGGGCTTGGCCAGGAAGGCCTTCCCGACGTCCGTCTGCGCCCATGCCTGGTAGATCTCGACGACCAAAGAGCGCAAGGCCACAAGGGAAACCGACGCGAGGTCGGCCACCATGGGGTAACGCACCTTGACCGCGGCGTAGAACACCGGGTCAAGCCTGCTGTACAGGCTGAGCTTCCTGGTGGCCTCGGTGGGTGTCCAGTCGGCCGCCTTGTTATCCCGCACCAAACGTTGTTCCCGAGCCAAAATCGGCTGCGGGTCAACGTTCGCGGGATAACCAAGCGCGGCATGCTCCTGCTGGAAGGACTCCCGCAACGCCACCGGTACGCTGCGCTTCACGATGTCCACCAGCGCACGCCGTCCATCTCGGTCGGCAGCCGCGTCCGTACCCGTAAGCCAGACGTGGGCGTTGCTGTGCTTCTCGACGATAAGCCCAAGCACGTCGTACAGCAGGGCGTTCACCTTGCTCACCACCAAAGCCTGGGGGTCGTCAAGGTCGAACGAGACGAGGTCCAGCCCAGCGGACTCAAACTCCGTACGCAGCTGCACCACCACGTCGGAGAGGAGACCCGCGTCAGTCGTGCCGCTGAAGTAATGCTTCTTGTCGCCAAGGATATCCTCGCGGATACCCCTGGCCCATGTCCGATGGAGCCGCCCCTTGTAGACCTCGTCCACAAGCTTGGACTGCTCCTGCAGGTACTTCCTCGTCGCAACGTCGGCGTCGGTGTTGGAAGTAGGGTCGGGGTTCGTAACAGCCGGTGATCTAGCCGTCGGCGTGTTGCGAACCGCGTCCGTCAGCCTCAACGAGGCGTCAATGTCGGAGTCCCTCGTGAGGGACCTCTTCGCACGTGTGTGAACAACCATATCTCTGAAAGCCTGATGGGAGGTGGTACGCTGGGGCGCGTAAGGGTAATGGCGTGGGGATAATGCGACGTCACAGCTACGTAAGGAGCGGTAGAGCCATGCGAGCGAGGGGCACTGGAAGACGTCGTCGAGGTCGAAGGTGCTGCAGACACCAGCCCAAGAAGCGGTAGCATGCTGGGCCAAGGCAAGAACTATACCGTAAAAGGACATTGCGCCAACGAAGCCCGGTCCAGGTCGAATCCCCATAGCGGCGGCTCAAAGACGCACTGCGAGGAAGACATATACGCTGTCCGGCTAAGCTCGCTAGGGAACAAACTGATCATCCATATAACTTGTGTCTGGCCGAAGCTTTATGCTCTCGGAAACCCAGACAGTGAAACGATGACTGTACTACTGTACTGTACTACTGTACAGTACAGTGCTAGGATGTCACGGACACGAGACGGAAGCAGGGTCAGGCTAGGGGCTAGTCAGGGCCCATAATAACTAAGCCTAAACCCGAAGTCCAGCACACCACCCGTGGGTGTGACTACCTAGCAAAGCAGGTACAGGAGTATAGCCACGAGACATAAACAAACACCTAACATTCACTTCGGTGGAAACCGATCACTTCTAGCTGGGTGCCGGGGTCCTGACCCGGTCATCCCACTACTGGGCTAAAGCTAATCAAGCTACCAGGATAAATGCCAAGAAACCTAGCCACTTTGAGGCTGGTCAGCGGGGCTGAGTTCAGCGGCCGGATGCAAAGTAAATAAGAATCCTGAAGTGAATCGTAAGTTGTCTGTCACCGATTGAGCACCACCAGGCCCAAGTGGGCAAGGCGGATCCACAGCCGAAAGTAAAGCAACTGAAGAACCGAGATAAGCAAAATCCCATGGCGGTTTGAGCATTGAAGAAAGAGACAAAAGAACTCGATCGTCAGGTGGCCAATCACGGATGTCCAGAGAGCCAAGCGGCAGATCCGGAGCAAAGAGATCTCCAGTAGACCGATGGACGGCGACTCCGGGCTCAACCAGGCCCCTGTCACCACCGCCCACGGCAACCAAAGATGCCGTAGCACTGGCCAACAGAGAACAGCAGAGCATCGAGGACATCAATGCACACCGGAGAAAACTCGGCGGAGCCCGTGGACGGCAAACCGGAGCTGCTAGTGGCGATGCTCCCCCGTCAGAGTCATGCTCAAGAGTGCCGAAGGAGTCAAAAGCCACTTGCTGCCCGCCGTCAGAGTCATTGTCAGAGCCTTGGTCGTTGTCAGAGACTTCAGAGCCAATGTCAGAAGTCTCAATCGTCATGCCAGCAAACAGCGGAGCCGGTGCAGAGTCGCCAAGCCAAAGCGATGGGACAGAACCAGGCAAGCCGAGAGAGCCAGGGACAGCCACTGGTGGGTCATGAGCCGTAGGCACACCACCAGCCACGAGTGCAGAGGGATCCCGAACCGCAGGCGGTGGCGGAATCGAACCCCGTGCACCCGAGTGGAACGTGGCTAGAGGAAAGTGAGCCTCGCCGTCATCGCCAGCTGCCGCATCCTGAGCGGAAGCCGCCGCATCCTGAAAGTGCTTCAGAGATGTGGGCTCAGCCGGCACAAAGGAATGCGCCGACAGCTCGCACACCTCTGGGCGACCCTCCATCGTGCAGAGCGACTCAAGGCGTGCTCATCCCCCGCGTCATAGAAACGCTGGAAACGAACAGCCAAGCAGTCAGTCTCGTAGTCTTCAACCGCACCACAATAGTGGGCAGAGTGAAGACCGCCGTTGGGGCATTCAGCATGCCAGTGCTTTAAACCACTTTGTGCACACACCGCATTCTGGCAGTGGGGCACGAAGGCACCACTCTTCTTGTCAAATGAGACATGAGGAGCGGTGCGAAGCGGTTTAACACCAGCACGATGATGCTTAGCAGCAGAGCGGGTAAGGTGCTTGCCCGCAGGCGGAGGCCCTTCCCGCTTCTGCCGCTTCAAGTCACGAATGTCCTGTTGCATGCGCTCCAGCTGCTTCTGCAGACTGGACAACGCCGCAGCTAGGTCAGACGCGCCATCGCCGAATGACAGAGCAGATATAGGGGTGCCAGAGACTTTCAGGCCGTGGCGGAACTGCTCCCGCACACGAGCCTGAATAGTCAAAAGAGACACGCCCTGCCGCTGGTCAGCCCGAGCCAATGAATTAGCCAAATCACGGTATAAAGCCGAATTGCCGAGAGCCTTGAGAAACTGCCGCTTCACCGCGTCCTCTGGCAAGTTGTGGGAACGCTGAACGTCCCGCAACAGGCCATTGAACTCACGGATGCCACGGTCAGGATCCTCGTTGCCGGGGATGCGAACCGCCAGCAACGACTCAAAAGAGTCAAAGGGCTCTGAGCGTTCCTGGAGCATGCGTACCACCTCAAGGGCAGCACGCTTGCCATCTCCAGGAACGTCAGACCCAGAGGCCTCAAGCCAGTCACGAGCAGGCGAGCCAGGGCGAGCCAGAAACGTCAGAGCCGAAAGCAGCAATTCATTGGCCTCATGCCTAGCCTCAACAGTCATGTTGGCCAAGTCAAACAGGGGAGCAAATGCCTGTGACTGGAGCAGAAACTGTGCGCGAAGCTCATGCATAAGCTGTGAAAAAATGTCCACTGCGTCGGTCTCTGTGCCAGCGAAGCGGTCCGATTTGTCTCCGAGAATTTTCGTGGCAACGACCTTTGCAACCTTCCTGTCAAAATTTTCGCGAGCTAGCTGCTGACATTTCTCAAGAACCTCTCTCGCAGCTGCGGTGGTCGGAGCTGGCAGCTGCGGTGTCTGCGGTGTCGCTGAGTGCTGTGCACCCACATCGTCAAAAATCGTTTCTAATCTACGGACGCGAGACCGCGTCATTCTATTTGCTGTAGCAACCATGATGGAGAGACTACGGAAGAGCTGAGCAAGCGAGGGTGGTGGTATAAGATTCCGCACAGCGGCCAGACAACCTGTAGAAGCCTCAGCAGAACAAGATCAAAACTCACAGGTCGTGAGCGTAAGCATGAGAGCGGCCAAAATCCGCAGCGTGTGGAGCGACCTCGCCAGAGCTAGTGGCGCACGCAGCAAATCAACCCTCGTCGCGACGATACTGCTGCAAAAAAAATAATCCGTCACAACTCGCCGATCTCCTGCGCAGCGAAGGCGAGCACAAGGCGTGCCGCCATCACTGCCAAGCTAAAAGGCCATACTGCGAGAATAATACACCACCGCCCAAGTGGGCGCTCAGCCCCTCCTACGTCCTACTTAGCCGAACATGGCAACAGCAAGGCGCTGTGCCATCATCAGAATTACCGGAAAGCCGGTGCGGCCTATAACCTGCGAGGAAGACAGATACGCTGTCCGGCTAAGCTCGCTAGGAAACAAACTGATAATCATATAACTTGTGTCTGGCCGAAGCTTTATGCTCTCGGAAACCCAGACAGTAACGATGACTGTACTACTGTACTGTACTACTGTACAGTACAGTGCTAGGATGTCACGGACACGAGACGGAAGCAGGGTCAGGCTAGGGGCTAGTCAGAGCCCATAATAACTAAGCCTAAACCCGAAGTCCAGCACGCACTTACAAACTGCTCATCTCAAACTTCCCACTCGTACCCAAACGCGCCGTTGCGCACCACCTCTCAAAGCGGCTGTTTTAGCCAATCATGGCCAAATTAGCTGTGGAATATAGCGTGGAATGGGTCCACGACCTACTGGAATATCCCGGTTCAAGATATCAGACAGTCAGTGAACCAATATAGATAAACTCGTATATGAAATAAACCCTAAGCTAGATATACCCGGAACGGTCACGGAGTCGGAACGGTCTCGAGTCTAGCTACCTGTGACACTCGGGGTGTCACAGCACAGGCTTACGGATCAGTCACGGTCCAGTGTTGGCTACCTAGGAATCTGTCATAGGGGCCTGCACCGGGACTCCCGGTCAGGGCTGCCTATACAGATTTCAGCACTTTTTTCCAGGAAACTTGTTTCGCTCCTTTAAGGGAAACGAAATGAAAAACAACATATTTCTGAAAAAAAAACTGCGAAGCGTCGTTAATATAAACGAATCTTTTGCGACACGACAAATAAAAGAACCAGTGCGACACAAATGAGGGGCTACCTCCTTTGTCCAGACGGGCAGCACTTTGCCCCCTTCGTGCGGGATTGGAGGGAGCTCCCCAGGGATACGGCATAGGCTCTGTTCCTGCCTGGTGCGGGCCGGGCTAATGAGAGAGCCGTGGGCCCGCCTAACTTCAGGGTGATGGCTTTGCGGGTGGACTTTTCGGCATGAGCAGGAGGGCATCTGGACTCGGCCTTCTGGAGGCAGGTGGAGGTCAGCCCTAGGGACCCCTTGGAGCAGGAGCTGCTGAGGAGCATGAAGCTGGACATGGTGACCACCAAAGCAGTGGGCAACTGGTGTAATAGTTACTAAGGGGCATTCGGGAGGTTCTCCAAGTGGTGTGCGGCCGTGCTGCCGCCTCGGGAGTGTTGCCCTGCACTGCCAGTGACAGTGGCCTTGTATCTGAGGTTCGTCATGGACAGAGCGGACTCTTTCTCAGTGGTTAAGACAACATCGGGGGCTATCCACGCGGTGCATGATGTGGCGCAGGTACCGAGGGACCAGAACCCCACTAAGGCCGAGCTGTGTAAGGCAGTTCGGGAGCAGGCTCGGAGGAAGTTCGGCCTGGGTGTGAAGAATAGGAAAGCAGCCATGCCCGTAGTGTTGTTGGCCACCGGCATCAGGATGTATCACACTGACAGCAGAGGCAGGTTCTCCATCATCAGGTTGACAGTGGCATGCATGGGGTCAGTGATGTGGGCGGGATGCCTGCGGTACTCGGACATGAAGATGATCTGGGTAGGGGCGATGAGGTTCTATCCGACCCACATGGTCTTTCTCCCGACAACCAGGAAGAATGACCAGTACTGTGAGGGTGACGTGGTGTACGTGGCCCGTGGAGGGAAGCATTTCTGCCCAGTGGATCTCTCCGAGCGGCTTATCGAGGCAGGGCAGCTGTCCGGGTCAGTGAACCTTTTCCAGGGCTGGGACGGCAGGAAGGCAGTCAAGGACCCTCAGGTGCCTCTGAATGGCAGGCACATAGATTACCACGCCTGCAGGCGTGAGGTCATCAAGATGGTGGCGCAGGCGGCGGGCAAGACGGAGGCAGAGACCATGGCAGTATTTGGGACCCAGAGCATGAGATCTGGTGGAGCCACAGTCGTGGCCCAGAAGGTGTCCTTCGCCGAGTTCATGCGGCACGGGCATTGGATGACCCAGGCAGCAGCCATGAGGTACATCCAGCCGTCCACCGAGGAAAGGGTGGCAGTGACAGTAGCAGCTGAGTACTAGACTGCTGAGCCGCGCCGTTGGCCAAGACCGACGTGCAGTAGCCTGAAGCACTATGTGCTGGCCAGTATGTGCGCCTGCGGGCTATTATTGGTATTATTATTGCCTGCTGTATGATCTTTGTTTTGTCTCCATGGCATGCATCTTGCTTTACAAGTGTGATTATTGGGTAGCTAGTGGGGTCCGTAGGGTACCGTAGGTGTGTCACATAACCCGATAAATGTTGAAGAATGATGACGCATGACAGGCGCCGGGGCTTCCGCTGGGCTTTTTCAAGAGCCCAAATCTCTCAGCAGTACTTAGGAGCTCCATATGCGGAATCCGCAACTCTGTTCTTTTGCGTTCCCTATCCACCCAACCCAGGAGATTCGAAATTTTGCGCCTAGAAGCTGTGCATCAGCCTAGAAAGCATTTGAAGCTGGGAATCAGCCTAGAAAATACATTCCAAAAAGAGATTCTCTCATACACTAGAAAGCATGGAAGAAGAAAGCTATTTTTAATGGAATGCTTGCAGTGCGCCATTTGGCACTGAGATGACAGGTGCAAAAGAAATAGACCAACTACCCCTGCTTTTGCTTTCAAATCTGTGTTCCACGGAATGATGCGGGATACTAGTTACAAATGTTTTTTGCTGTGGGCTGCCTTGCAGGTCCGCATAAGAAAGCATACAACTAATGACATCCAAAGCGTCTACTAAACTTGAGCTGTGGGGTGGATGGGCAGGCTTCATGAGCTCATTTTCCAAGAACCATCTTGATATCGCATCGTCACCTAAACAAAAAAAACAAGTCAGAGCTACGGCGGCGGGTGCAAACGTTTATTTCATCAGCCAAACGATCTCACACATCATATATACTTCAAAGTTTTAAGTTAATACCATACAAAATAAGTTGCGGAGTGGATACGGAAAGCAGAAGGGGTCCTCACCTTTGCTTCATATTTTGAACGAAGTCCTTCACTTGCGAGGCACTTCTTGTAGAAATTGAGGAACTCGGCAAACCTATATCCAGTCGACCACAAGTTATCAGAGGCAAAACCATTTGTTTTACCTAAAAGATAAAAAGGGAACTGGATTGGGGAGAGCGGTAAGAATCTCGACCCGGAAAACAAGAACAATTGGTTCTTGCGGGAAGGTAAGCGGCAGGGAAGTGACACTTACTCGAGCTTTCCAGAGGTGTCCTTATCTGCTCGCTGAAAAATGTCGTCTGTATAATGCTTCCACTGAAGGACGCGCGTATAGGCAGACATTTAGTCAGGGTTGTGCCTCTCGAAAGTGAGGCCCAACACGGTGCCGATTCAAAAGAATGACAAGCAGAGGCCTTGATTAAACTAGCAATAATCTGGTCTCTTCAGGGAGTCTCTTTCTTCAGGGAGCTGAGCGCAACGCTCTATTTGCAGTAAGGAATAGGGCACCAGGTGTTATGCTATTCGTGGGTGGACAGTTCAAGACCGTCTTTCGTGAAGCCATAACAACAACAGAGTGTGCAGCGACTTGGAGTGGGTGCGCGGGCCGAGTCCAGGGAACAAAAAGTGCGGAATAGTTGTGGCCCTTACAACCATAATTAACGGAAGGAAGGTGATAGGAGCATATACATAGAATGAGTCAGCCTTAATACGAGTGTTAAATAGCGGCAAGATTCTGGGGCCGAGACCTCTGTAAAATCAGGACTTTCAACGAGCGATTAAGGAGCGGCCAAGGAGAGGTCCTCCTGGATGGGACGACCACTGAAGCCGCCAACTACAGTTGCAGGAGACGTGACGAGGGTTTCCTTTTCCGGCGCTGTGTATTTTAACAAAAATATGATTCGCTTTTTGAGAGGCCTGGGAGAATCAGGCAACGATACATCCGCCATAAGTTACCTGCTCGTCGGTCAGGTCGAGCTTCAGGCATTCCCTGAGCACCTTGGCCATTTCGCTCCCATCAATGGTGCCATCGTTGTTCACATCGAAGTTCTCGAATGTCAGCTTTGCATTCGACTCCATCTCCTCCGCAGACACCTGAAATGTGCAGGCACGACAAATACGTTTCACAGTGAGGCATAACGTGAGCAACGCAGTGATAAGATACGGTCGAACACTACATAGCTGCATTGCATGAGAACGCTCTTTGAGGTATGGAAAACTGGACTTTCTCATATGAACTTGAGGGAACATTTGCTTGTGCCAGAAGTCAAGCCTTAAAATCCGATTCTAAAGCTTTCATTCCAAGAAATAACACGGCTCTAAGCAATAGCTTCTCCGCTGAGGGTTGAATCATAGCAAGTCGTTGGTAACTGTAAACACCACGGGGGGCCGCTTATAAAAGTAATTTTGAGTGAATTCATTCATGGGGAGGTTGACCTCTTTAACCAGCTTCTTGGCGAACTTGGCACGCGTCTCTTCACTCTTAAGAACTTTCGCGTAAAATCTGAGAAACTCTTGCTGGTCAACACACTTGTTGTTGTCTTTATCGATGTGGCCCAGCAGCGCGTCAATGTAACTGTCAAACTGCACGGCTCTGCGACCAAACCCAAGAGTTTTTCCAGCGATTCATTTCAAGCAAGTACTAAGTCTTGCGAAGACGCAGCAATGGGCTGTGTTGCGAACTGATTTTGCCTCAAATATTGAAAGCACGGTCCTCTTCAACTCGACGTATGAAAGCAGTCTCTGATCGTAAATGGTTCGACAATACGCTATTTTCGCAATATGAAAGGTGTGGCGCGTTGTGAAGGAAAGGGCAAATTGCTTTTGAGTCCCACAAACTTTCTAGGAACTTGCTGCAATAATTTCGGGACATCACTTATCGCATAGGCACACATGCTTCGAGGAAGAAAGGGTGCAATACATTTATTATTACTCATAGATGCTCACGGGATGCAGAAGTCCTGTTTTTAGCTGCGAGTGTTGCATATCTCAAACGGAACACTATGTTTTTGCTTAGGAGGACTGCGAAAGCTCACAGAGGTTACAAGTTAATTTCCGAGGGTGCATGTTATAACGATGGGCAAAATGTTGAGTTGAGCGCGGAGAATCGGGAATACTCACGGAATCTGCATCCCCATCTTGATGAAGAGCTCTTTCATTTCGGAAAGCTGCCATGATCCAATCCGCGTGCAATTTGTCGCCCCACAACAAAAGTTAAAGACAATCGGCAATGACTGTTTATGTTTATTTGCATTTGTGCAAATTGCTGTAACAATCGTGAAGTAAATTAAGGCCTTTGCACCTCTAGCTTTCCGCTCATGTCTTTATCAAATCTTTTGAACTCTGCTATGGCCTCGCTCTGATCGAATTTTACGTCTTCATTCAACGCCAACTTCATCTCGGCATCCTGTCGATTGGAAGCCCATACAATTTTACTGAAATGTGCTTGAAAAATGATTCCGCTTTCGACTTGATTAGCCAATTTCTTCGCGGTACGTCTTAAGATATTGAGAGCATCACGCAACTTTTTTCCGAAAACTCGCAGTTTTGCTCGAATTCTATCTTGCGAAACATTCGTGAGCAACTGTGATAATATTTTTTCTAAAGTTCGGGACGGAGAAATAAGAACAGTTGAACGTGTTGTCAAGTGTACCATTTCTTTTTGCATGGTCGCCGTTTCTGGATCTTTAGTATCCTGGTTAAGACACGGAGCATAAGTTGTATAGGGTATGAACCAAAGCGCAAAGATGTCATGACAGTAGCAAGCATAACGCACAACTTGCTAGAAAGAGAAAGTTTGTGCTTACCACACGCATAGGCGCCTCCTGCGAGACCAAAACGAATTATCATTTTTCGTTCTAGACGATATTTCAATTCATCAACTTCTTCAGGCGCAAACGTGCAACCGAAAAAGCAACTCGAAGTATTCAAACCTGTTTTGGCTGAGTTGGCCCATCTCCCGACGAAGCTCCTTTCGAGCCCCCACAGCCCATGTTCTAGTTCTTTAACTGAAACAAAATATTATTTCTCACGCGCTACGTGTGCGATTACAACTGACCAGCACTCCAAATACCCAACTCTTGTGAACTCTCCGTCAAATGCCTTTGGAGTACAGTTGCGAACATTTGAAAGGGATGAATCCGTCTGTCGCACCATCACCAGAACCACTCGACTGGTCGCACATAAAAAAACGCCCTTATATAGGCGGGTGTACCCTTATTATCACCTTTTTTAAGGTGTAGCGGTGTGGAGCCGCGCGCGCGGTATGGCATCATGGGCGATGGATTTTTTTGATATTTTAGACCTCAAAACGGCCCCATTTTGGTTAAACATGCTGTTTGGGGGTTTGGCCGGCTCTAGGGGTCTCCGAGGCATTGTCACTCAAAAAAGCAGTGTACCCTTATTATCAAGTGAAAATCCAGTAATAAGAACTGGTTAAACGGTTGTAACTCTCAAATATTAGCATGTTTTGGACCCATTGGGACCCCATGGGACTAATTTGACCGATACCCCGACATGGGCACCCCTTGCTTGCCCGCCCATACACGCGGGGCGCGGGGGGGTGCTTTCTGCAATGCACGCGCCGGCGGCACTCACCCAAGGTGGGCCGCGCGGGCGGCCACGGTGCGATACCATAGGCAAAATTTACCATTTAGATGTAGTTTGACGTGTACAAAGCCCTGCAACCACCTACCATGTCGCCACATGCCCCCCCGGATGGGCGCAAGCCGCCCCACCAAAACGGGCGAAAATCGGAAAAAGCCAGATTTCGGCAGTGAGCTTCCCGTGGAATAAGCCCCCTCAAGTGCGATCCGCAGGGGGTATGGACCCCTATAGCGGGATGTTTTGGACCCATTGGGACCCCATGGGACTAATTTGACCGATACCCCGACATGGGCACCCCTTGCTTGCCCGCCCATACACGCGGGGCGCGGGCGGTGCTTGCTGCAGTGCATGCGCCGGCGGCACGCACCCAAGGTGGGCCGCGCGGGCGGCCACGGTGCGATACCATAGGCAAAATTTACCATTTAGATGTAGTTTGACGTGTACAACGAGCCCTGCAACCACCTACCATGTCGCCACATGCCCCCCCGGATGGGCGCAAGCCGCCCCACCAAAACGGGCGAAAATCGGAAAAAGCCAGATTTCGGCAGTGAGCTTCCCGTGGAATGAGCCCCCTCAAGTGCGACCCGCAGGGGTTATGGACCCCTATAGCGGGATGTTTTGGACCCATTGGGACCCCATGGGACTAATTTGACCGATACCCCGACATGGGCACCCCTTGCTTGCCCGCCCATACACGCGGGGCGCGGGGGGGTGCTTTCTGCAATGCACGCGCCGGCGGCACGCACCCAAGGTGGGCCGCGCGGGCGGCCACGGTGCGATACAGTGATAATAAGGGTACACTGATAATAAGGGTACACCCGCCTATACTTATTACAATCGAGGTTACACAGTCGCAATCTCTCGTCTGCTGAAGTGCCAATCTCGTGATCTGCCGATGCCGATGCCGCGGGTGAGGCCCGAATATCCCAAACCACGATATCGAGTTTGACATGCTCCGCGGACATCGAATTTCGACCCCAAAAGTTTTTTGGTAACTAAAAATGATCTTCCAAATGCATTTCTAACTCGAAAAAGATGGAGCCAATTTTGGAAGCCCCGTTTTCAAGACTCCAGACACACCATATTTAACTCCTATGCTGTTATGGCATTTGGAATTTCTACAGCATGGTCGGCTACACCGTCACTTTGTAAGATACATATCAAGGCATGCGTGTTCGTGCTTGCAACCAAGTTCTTCTTGGCATCATTAGCTACAATTTGAGCTATCGAATGCCTTGGCAGGGGGTGTCTAAGGGGTCTAAATATGCGTTTATTGGGGTGTAAATCGATAATCAATTTCCGTAGTTTACTACGGAGATTACAGCATAGGAGTTAAGGCAATCCACGAAATGCCCAAAATGGACACTTTGGCGCCAATCACGTCCGGGTCCATATTTTTTCGACCAAGTTTGATCTCCCACGTACGTTTCCATCAAAGGTCTTGCGGAATCCGCTCGAAAAAAAATGTCCCACGTCGGATGGGACCCGCCAGACGCGACCTGCCGGCGACCGCGAAATGCCCAAAACAAGGCTCTATATCGATATTTCCGATAACCGATACTATCGATATATCGTATTTATCGCCGATTATCGGATTGCAATGTCTAACTATCGATTGTGCAGGTTTTGATGTTCCATATTTAATTTATAACAAATTACATATAAATGTCAAGTAATCGATTATTTATCGGTGTGCCGATTATCGATACCGTTTTCGGATATCGGATTGTATCGATACCGAAA
>LGRX02002636.1:0-11421 GCA_001247695.2 Cymbomonas tetramitiformis | reverse complement strand
TTTACGTGTCGCTTTATACGCTTATTTTATAAAAAAAAAAAAAAAAACAGAAAAAAAACACCATATTCTCAATGTTTTTCATACTTAAGCTCAAATTTCATCATTTTGCAGTTTTTTACCACCATAATGGATATATTTGATGCATTAACGATGAATGGTCGCTCGGACGATGCCATATTCCATCCGGAATGCATTCGGGTCCACGGCAAGCGTCTAAAATGACGAATATCTACATTTCATCTCGATTTTCTGCTTTTCACACAACACTTTCCGCACTTTCGAGGCACTTTTTCATGGATGAAAATGATGCTATGTGAGATATATAACATGCATATATCTAAAAGGCAAGTACTTCACCGTCAAGGATACACATATTTGCAAGGCCTCAAACGGCGCAAGACCAATTATGGTGATGATCGACGTTGTTGACACAAAAATACTAAAAAAACATCGCACGATTTGGGGTCGAAAATGACCCCAACACCAGTTTAGGGGTTAAGCTTGTCAATATGTGCAGTAGTCTACTCGGAACATTGCTTTGGAATTCGGCGAGAGCAGATTGTTGGATGGCCGATTTTGATGAAATCTAGTTTTTTCGTGGGTGCATGACATTGTGAGGGATATATACAGCAGTATTGTGGATTCCGAAGATGTTGTACATTGTAGAGGGCGCAAATAGGTCATGTTGAAGTATTTTTTAAGTGCAGTGGGCACTAGGAAGGCCACTTAGTGAGTGTAGGTGGCTTGGGAACTTCCGGTCCTTGCGGGAGGACCGGCCTTTTTATTAAATTTGGAGCGGTTTCACCCCCACTTTTCAATAACGTAAACCATATCGCTACACCGAGTATTACACCCAACACAAGTTTTTAGATAATTATTGGACACCTAAATATGACCCCAAAGCACTCATATACCAACTATATCGAAAAAACGCGGCATATATCCCAAGTTCACTTCGGTCCTTGTGGGAGGACCGGACCTTCGGGTAGTAGCCATATACCCAATCATGCTTACCACAGTTTGCATGTTAGCAACTTCATATTACACTGGCAGATATGTAACTTTTGGGTTTGGGTCCGAAACCCTGATTATAAGGTCGATTTATCATTGTATTTCTAGCCAAGTGTAAAGTTCTAGATGCCTGACAACATATGCATTTAACCGTTTTACGCTTTGTCACGTTGCAGTCATCATATATACCTATCAAATGATTTTTAGAATGCTTAACATCATCGATACATATTAATGTCTGCCTTGTGCGCGGCAATGAGCGGGTTCCATCTATATACAAAATCTTGATGGCAAATTTCACCCAAGTCAGTTTTTTTGTGGGTGCATGACATTGCGAGGGATATATCCCGTAGTATTATGGATTCCGAAGATGTTGTACATTGTAGAGGGTACGAATAGGTCATGTTACAGTATGTTTCATGTGCAGTGGGCGCCAGGAAGGCCACTTAGTGAGCGTAGGTGGCTTGGAATAATCCGGTCCTTGTGGGAGGACCGGCCTTTTTATTTAATTTCGAGCGGTTTCACCCCAACTTTTCAATGACGTAAATCACATAGCTACACCGAGTGTACCACCCAACATAAGTTTTTAGATCATTATCGGACACCTAAATATGACCCCAAAGCACTCATTTACCGACAAAATAGAAAAAACGCGTCCTATGGCCCAAATTCACTTCGGTCCTTGTGGGAGGACCGGACCTTCGGGCAGTAGCCATTAATCACTTTCGACTTCCGTTCGCTTCAAAATACACCGCTGCTGTTGACCCGAGTCAGCAGCAGCGGTGTATTTTTATCATATATTATTGCACGGCATACCATACAGCATATCGCAGTTTGGCCCTTGTAAGAATTTCGCGAAATTTTTTGCGAAATTTGGGTGATTTTTGGGCCGACAAATTTATAATAAATATTGCGAAATTTGGGTCAGAATCTGATAAATACTCACCCTCCTCGCCCCCTACAAAGAAATCGTAAAAAAATCGCGGATTTGCGTAAAACTTAGCGCACAATTTCGAATTTTGCGCCGTATGAGCCGCGCTTTTCGCGAAATTTCGCGAAATTTCGAATTTCGCAGCCGCCTTGTATTTAAACTAGTATTCGCGGAGTTTATGAACGTGCCATTTGGACAATAGAGGGGGTCAATCACACTTCACACTGACATCTGAGCGCACACGGGACACGGAGGGCTCACAGGTCGAGGTGCGTATATTTTCTTCAAAGATTCAGTCATGGTGGTTCTAGTGGACTACGGAACTCCGTCCAGCGATGAAGAACATGACAAGGACCACGATCTATCCGAGGGAGACTCGGGCACTGAGTTGCAAGAACCGAACGGTAAGTCGGCTGATTCTGAGATACAGAGAGAGGAAAGTCGCCTAGAAGCAGCATCCCGTAAAAAGCAGCTTAAACTTTTACAGAACCCGTTTCAGTGTTTCAAACGTGTCAACGAAAGCCAAGATGATCCCACTGGTGCGCCTCATGAGCGTGATAGGAAGATCCGCAAAAAACCACCTTCTGGCAAAAGTTGCATCATATGTTGCCTCGTATTGCCTATCATGATGAGTAGATAACTTGAAAATACTTAAATGCATCCACGCATGTCCGATATAACATCGTTTACACCATCAAAAGACACTTACGAGTTGTTTTGTTATGAAAAAAAATTCGAGAAATTTGGGTGAATTTCAAATAAATTTAGGTGAAAGTCCGATGAATACGCGAAATAAATTTAGGCGATTTCTCGGTAAATACTTACAAAGGCCAGATCACAGTGCATATATGCATACACTCTTCAATTGCGAACTGCACGTGATCAGCTTCGCCTCCCTTGCGCGAAGATGATCACGTGAGGTTAGCCATCCGCAATACAACGCTCCCGCACGAACAAACGCTACCACAAACCTGTATTCAAGTAGCTTGTGTCACGCACAATAAACAAGTTTATAGGTTGTCAGGTTTGTTCATTTCACTTGAGTGGATGAACAATCTACGTGACCTAGGCGACTCCCCGGAATGCCGGTGCTCAAGGAATGGTATACATTCCTTGACGCGACCATAGTACCGTGCTTGCTTAACGTCCGTTAAGCAAGCATAGTGCAAGGCATACGATAAGTTCCAGATAAGTTCAACCGGGTGAAACGCGATTGGCTGCAGATTTCAGCGCTCTCCGCAAACCCAAACCCGATGGCGGCATCCTACCCTACCGGATGCTGGAAAGCGACTGTCCGGACACCGCAGGAGGGTCAAAGGCATACTTAAGTCCTCTATATATGCCTTTTTAAAACTACCTTCGGTGTCCGAATTTCCCATGATGTTGGTTTTCACTGATTTTCAGAGGCCGCGGCATCATCCGCTCAGCCGGTGACCCCCGCAGTCCTACGTGTCGGTGGCCTCCGGGGGAATTCGAACACCGTACGTCGACGTGTAAGGTCCTAATTGGTGGGTATTGTATGTCGCCGTATCCCGGCGCATGCCGCGCGGTGGTCGAAAACGGCATGCAATGCAAGATAAGGCGGCACTTTTGACGACTGGTGAACTCGTTGATCTGAACGGCAAGAAGGCGATGTGAGGCAATCACAGGAGCTCACAGTCCTCAGATATTGTGTGCGATTATATCGGCTTGTCAGTCAGTTACACTACAAATACAATCTTAAAATTGGAGACAATTAATTGCCTTAATTAATTTTAATTGCCGTACGACAG
This sequence comes from Cymbomonas tetramitiformis, assembly GCA_001247695.2. Taxonomy (NCBI): domain Eukaryota; kingdom Viridiplantae; phylum Chlorophyta; class Pyramimonadophyceae; order Pyramimonadales; family Pyramimonadaceae; genus Cymbomonas; species Cymbomonas tetramitiformis. The sequence continues at coordinate 7,707 of LGRX02002636.1, read as the reverse complement.
TCGACACTGATGACACACCGATGACGCTGTAAGCAATATTTGAGCAATATATCGCGAGTTGTGATGACGTGGCAGAGTCGAGAAATATTGTTGCAAAGCATATTTCATGACGTGGCTCTCACATGTAGATCCCTTCGATTAATCGAGGGCTGATGTGTCACAAATATATCATGAAGAGGTGCTAATTAGCCCAAATATGAGGTAGTTATAGCTGCCACGTCAGACTATATGACGTGGCCGGCACAGTCCAGAGCATGTACGTCTGACGTGGCAGCTATAACTAGCTTGTCGCTCGCTCGTCTTCGACTGATCCTACGGTCGCACTGCTCGCTCAGACCCGAATGCTATTTCTTGCCACGTCACTATCATAACTTTTGAGCTCTGTTTCCAAATCCTTGATGCTGTTCGACATTTTGCTCTCTCCTCCCGAAATTTGGAAACGAAGCGACAGCATCGAGCATTTGGAAACAGCATCGAGCAGCCCGCGACAGCCCGCGACAGCCCGCGACAGCCCGCGACAGCCCGCGACAGCCGATTCAGTCGCGTTTTTTTTGCGCGGTTCGGCACGATTGTTCTCTTTTGGCGACCTTTCGCATGAATCGGCTCCCATAAGCTTCCCTTGTGCGAAGGTGGGATAAGGCGAATGGCGTTCCCACGGTGGTAGGGGCGGGGTTGGGGAGGGAACACCATCCTTCCTACCTGACGCTTTTTGGCAGGGCCCTTACCATGTGCACCCACTATCGGGAAAGCCAATCAGAACATGCCAGCTCAAAGATGCCATTGCAATACGACTTTTGTAAGTGCAAAAATGGCAAATCACCATTGGTTGTCGATGACGAGCGAGCGACGACAGTGATATTGGGGCCAATCAGAACATGCCAGCTCAAAGATACCATTGCAATACGACTTTTGTAAGTGCACAAATGGCAAATCACCATTGGTTGTCGATGACGAGCGAGCGACAACAGGTGATATTGGGGCTAATTAGCACCTCTTCATACTATATATTGTAGGTACATCTTGCGCAAACGATTTATACCTTCCGCAGATCGAGTGCAGTCGAGAAGCGGAAAACAGGCTGGGGATCGACGGCAAGGTTCGGTATCGGTTGTGCCGATATTCCGATAAATCGATTTATCGGAATATCATAATCGATCGATTACTAATTGTAAAAATCGGAATTAATTGATGAACAGATCTGAAAATCGGAATCGGTTGATGACGGGAGCGAACAAATCAGAATCAATTGATGACGGAAGCGAAAAAATCAGAATCAATTGATGACTGAAGCGACCAATGTCGAAATCGATCGATGATACCACTGAATTTGCGTAATCGATATTGTATTTGAATATTCGATTATCGAAATCGATCTTGGATGGTTCTCTGTCTAAGTTCTCATTGGTCCAAACTGCGGATCGATATGAAGGCAATGGAAATCGGTGGATTTAAAAACCTCGTTTGACCTTGTGACACTCCCATTTCACCCCACCTATCGATTCCTTGAGTGTTACTAAATCCGAATAGTAAGGAACGCGTATCACCGAGTATGACCAAACGAGGCACGAAAAGGAAAAGCAGCTATGGCGTTACTCTGGTCGCCCAGGCAACGGCGTGGTGGCCGTGGGGGACATTTGTGGCCCCCAACAATTTTGTATCCACCGCTTCGTGGTGGACGAAACCACGAAAAAAAGGGACGTGGACCTTCCTTTTTATTTTTTTGACGGCCCGAAGGAGTGGGTCAAAAAGGCCGAGAAGAATCGGGACAAAATGATCGGCATGGAAGCCGTCGACGATGCTCCCGCCGTCTCCCCCAAGGTGAAGGGCAAGAGGGCCGTGGAGAAGCCGGCGGAGAAGCTGGCAGAGGAGCAGCCGGCGAAAAAGCAGAAAAGGGGAAGTAGAAAATAGATAGGAACATTGTAAATAGATATGTAAATAAACTAAGCTTGCTTTACCTTACTGCTGTGCTGAAGTGCATGCCTGGTGCATGTGCACCCACAATGTTTTCCCTTGTAGTGCATGCTGGGTACGTATGTACCCAATGAGTACGCATACAAATGCATTAATTAGTGCATTCCCGGTACATATGTACCTGGCCTGCGTACATGCGTACCCGACATGTACCTCGATCAAAGGTACATGCGGGGTGGCCTACGTACATGCGTACCCGGCATGTACCTCAATCAAAGGTACATGCGGGGTACAGGTGTACCATGTATGATTAATATCGATAAGTACATATGTACCTGGCCTGCGTACATGCGTACCCGACATGTACCTCAATCAAAGGTACATGTGGGGTACATGTGCACTAGTCATGTTAATATCAATAAGTACATATGTACCTGGCCTGCGTACATGCGCACTTGGCATGTACCTCACTCAAATGTACATGCGGGGTACATATGCACCAATTATGTTAGTATCAATAAGTACATATGTACCTGACCTGCGTACAAGCATACCCGGCATGTACCTGATGCGTGGGTGCATGTCGGGTACGTGCGCACCAGGCATGTTTATATCCATAAGTACATATGTACTTGGCCTAAGTACATATGTACCCACCATGTACCCCGGGTGTCCCAACGGTAACATCCAACGGTAACAAGTAACGGTAACATCCAACGGTAACCTGAGTACATATGCGGTACACATGTACCCGTACATGCGTACATGCCGGGTACGTGCGCAGGCGGCATAAGGTACATACGCGGACGCATGTACCCGGCATGTACCCGGCGGCGGGTACATGCCGGGTACGCATGCCGCGCCGCGAGCAAGTACACGTCGGGTACAAGGTAGAGTACACGTGTACCTGACATGTACCAGACCCCGTTTTTTACTGTTTTGGTACACGTCGGGTACAGGTTGGGTACACGTTGGGTACAGGTTGGGTACACGTTGGGTACACGTTCCCGGTACATGTCGGGTACATATGCACCGGGGTTTCCAAAATTTGTAGGGAGGGACGAGGCCCGATCAAACGAACTCAGCAGTCTCCTTTCGACCCTGCTGGCAGTGACGACACAGAGTACGCTCTTCGTGAAATAAAAGCCGAACGCCTCCGTGGTGCTACGCTGCTACCCCACAATGGTTGATAGGATGGGAGGGCCTCTCCGACAGGGCGGACACTTGGGAACCAATAGAACATCTAGTAGGTCACGAGCAGGATCTCAGGGCATTTCGGCAACGGCGGAAAGAGGAGGCCGAGAATGCAGAGGCAAGCGCTGAGGCCCAGAAAAAACAACGTATAGAGGAGAAGGAGCGCACTCTTCAAGGTATGCCACGCCCGCGGAATGCTTCTTTGTTGTGTTGGGCTACTTTTGAAACCCTTGTTGGATTTTGTTGCGCGCAGCGTTGGATGTGCATAATATGGAATGCTTCGTCGGTTGTCGTGTTGGGCTACTTTTGAAACCCTTGTTGGATTTTGTTGCGCGCAGAGTTGGATGGATTTGAGGAGGCATCTGGGGGCAAGCGACGAGCTGCTTGCTGGAAGCATTACAATATTCTGAAGGATGCGAGCGGCAAGGTCACCCATGTCAAGTGCCTTCTTTGCCCCGCTGAAAACAAGTCCATACCTTATTGTGGGAACACCACAAACCTGCGGTCTCATCTCTCCTCTGACCACAAGAACGAGTTCTGCAAGATGATCAGCGCTGACAGTGACAAACCGGCAACCGACGGGATGGACAAGGATAACGCGGACTCCTCAGTGTCTCAGGTGCGCTTGACGCTTTGCTTAACCTCGACATCCTACCTTCATCGTGACATATGTTTCCCCCACAATTTATGGCTATGTTGTATACAACTAGCTTACTTGTATTTTTTATGCCTCGTTTGTATCATGCATTTATTATGCAAGTCGACCTTGTATCTGATGCATGTTTACCCTAGCGCACTTACACACAAGGGTGTTTTACCCTCGCGTACTAACACACAAGGGCGTGTTTTGATGTTATGGGATGCTTTCTTAAATAAGGGGAAGATCGGCGCCATGGTGCCCTGCGTCACTCCAGACAGACGTGATGAGCTGCATAAGCTTATCACGCTCTGGCTTGTCCGTTGCCGCCGCCCACTTTCGCTTCCAGAGCACGACAAAGAGTTCCGCGACATTTTCGAGTCCATCTTCAAGGGGAAATACATCCCTGATGGGGAGACCACTTTTACCCCCCCACAAGGGGGGGAGTGGATCCTCCTTTTATCACCCCTCGCCCTGAGGTGCCACGTCCGCCAGCTTCCTGAGTTTCTGCCCGATAATAAAAACACCCTGAATTCTTATTATCTCGTCTTAGACTTACAGTGTTCCTTCGTGACCACCGCTGGTCAGCTTTGTTCTTAGGTAGACTGATATATATATATATGTATATATATATATTTCACCGTCTTCATCAGGTTATGGGTCACACCACTGTTCAGTGGTGGCTCGCGGAGCTTCGCCTTTTTCTTTGATCCCGCGGCATTCGCGGTATACCGTAGCGCAGCGCTACGCACATCTGATTGAACGGCATTCGTTCTCTACATCTGACTTCCATTGGGGCTCCTGCGTCTCGTTGGATTTATATATATTTGGGGCTACAACTGTTCCTGCATTACGTGCGGCGACGCACGTCCACTACAACCTCGCGAAACCAGCAGGGTTTGGCTTTGGCGGCGGCATTGCACGCGTCAAGCCACGTATTTTTGAATTCACCGCATGCTTGAGTTCTACGACAACCTTGAAGCAGCATTTGCTTCCGTATTTTTTTCTTTCTCTTTCTATCGACGCGCATTTGCTAACGCGTCCGCATATTACTATAGCCTTTAAGCTTTCTGGACGGCAGCGCCTCTCCTACCGGTGAATTGGCTTACCGCACGATTTTTTTGACGCGACTACCGTTTTCCTCGTCAAAATCCACCCCAGATTGACTTTTTCATCGCTCATTTTGGTCGATTCTACAAAAAGTTACGTTTTCGCCACGAACCCAAACCCTCTGCCTTACGGATTTTGCAGCCAGAGCTGTATGGCTTCTTTGCACCAGCGGGCGCGCATGGCCGCAGTTCGAGCTACACTGCATCTACTTCGACAGCAGCGATTTATCCCTGTTTTTGCTCTGGTGGTGTCTGGTGGTGCTTGGGCGCCAGACACCAAGCTCTACCTTCACGATTCCGGCGTCGGCAGCAACACCTTTGACGCCACCGATTTCGCCGCACCACCTCGCTCACCTTCTTCATGCGTGCGCTCTGGTTGGCTTTTGGTGATGGCTGGTGGCGCGGCCACACTTTCACCGCCTTGCACTCGCGCAGGTTCTGGCATTGCCGTTTTGCGTCCTATCCCACCGCATTTTTTCTCACGATCCGATCTGCACAGCGGCATTCTGCACCTTCGAGCCCCTCGCGTTGGTCTCCTCGTTGTGGTGGTGCTTGACCGCGCGGTGGCGCAGCCCCGCGCGGGTGTTGGATGATGTTTGGCCTCTGTAGCCCGCGGGAGTAGCCCATCCCCGCGGCACATGCATGGGTGGTGGCCCCTAGAGCACTGGCTGGCAACGCATTTGACCCGGCGCCAGGCGTATGCCCCACTAGTCATTTTGAGAAAGATTCCTTAGGGTTCAGGTTGGGGGATTCATATCGGTCCAGTCGGTCCGTCCAGTCCGTCCAGTCCGTCCAGTCCGTCCAGTCCGTCCATTTGGACGGACTGGACGGACCGGACCAAACATTCTTAACATTCTAAGATTTCGCAAAATAGGGCTCCCATACTTAAGCCTATACTTAAGGAGGGTAACGCGTCGGCCCGCGTCGACGCCTGCGTTTTCACATACTTAAGAAAATTTAAATTTTTTCTTCATACTTAAGGAATATACACTGACTCCCCCCTCCCCCCCTAACCAGGGACTCAGGGGGTATAACCCAGTCGTATGCGAGTGTCAAACGTGCGTCAGAGAGACGAACCCAACGACAGAGCTTGACAATCGTATACGATTGTCAAACGTGAGTCAGGCAGTAGCCCTGTGATTTTTTGCATCCGCCCATGCCCTCCTGGGCAATATTTAAATCGCTTGAGGCCTTTAGGAGGATCATTTCCCATTCCTTCCTAGTCCGGTCTATACGGGCTATATAGAAATTATTAATGAACACGCGATACACAGGTCTGACAATCGTGTACGATTGTCAAAACTGTTTCCCAAACGAATTTATTTGTAATTGTTTTGTTGTTAGTAAAAAACTTACACCGACAACATGAGTGATTAACATGGGTGATTAACTGGTAATTAATAAATTGTGCGGGGGGGGTCAGCTCGTCACTACCACTAAGTAGTTGATTCGATTAATAGAATTGATTAACTAGCTACAAACGGTTAGTGCGAATTGATTAACTAGCTAGGGTCAGTTAGTTAATAAAATGAAATTGATTAACTAGCTAGTAACAATAACTGGTTGTAACTGGGTCTAACTAGTTAACGGGCCCAACTAGTTACGCCCCTTATTGAAAACTAACGTAGAGCAAAATGACAGATGTAAAAACTCTGAAATCAAGCATTCCAAAAAAGGAAATCTGAAATCTAGCGTAGAGCAAAACTAGCAAAATTTGAAAAATGGAAATCTAACGTAGAGCAAAATGACAGATGTAAAAACTCTGAAATCAAGCATTCCAAAAAAGGAAATCTGAAATCTAGCGTAGAGCAAAACTAGCAAAATTTGAAAAATGGAAATCTAACGTAGAGCAAAATGACAGATGTAAAAAATCTGAATATCAATCTGATTGTCAAAACCAGCTTTTCCGCAGACTCTAAAAGACTTAGACGTTAGACCCCCAAAAAGCCTGCAACCAAGTTTTCGAAGAATGTATGCATGAATAACCCAAAAAACAAAATGAATGGGGCAAACCGGTGCTAAATTTTTCGAAGAATGTTTGCAGCAATAACCCAAAAAACAAAATGAATGCCGGGCAAACCGGTGCTAAATTTTTCGAAGAATGTATGCATGAATAACCTAAAAAACAAAATGAATGGGGCAAACCGGTGCTAAGTTTTTCGAAGAATGTATGCATGAATAACCTAAAAAATAAAATGAATGGAGCAAACCGGTGCTAAGTTTTTCGAAGAATGTATGCATAAATAACCTAAAAAATAAAAAAGAATGGGGCAAACCGGTGCTAAATTTTTCGAAGAATGTATGCATGAATAACCTAAAAAATAAATAGAATGGGGCAAAACCGTGCTAAATTTTTCGAAGAATGTATGCATGAAGATTGCATTCCGCACATAATATAGTGAAGTTTAGTCAACTTTGAAATTCGCAACCAAATGCCAAAACCAGCTTAATTCTACAGACTCTGAAAGAATTAGACACAAAAAAAAAAACGTCGCCAGCTTTGACAATCGTGTACGATTGTCAAACCCAGCTTTTATACAGACAAGAATTAAAAATAAAAAAAACGTCGCCAGCTTGGAAAATCGTATACGATTGTCAAACCCCTGGAGCTTTTCTATACAGACTCAAGAATTCTAAGACTTAAAAAAACGTCGCCAGCTTTGACAATCGTATACGATTGTCAAACCCAGCTTTTCTACAGACTCAAGAATTATACTTAAAAAAACGTCGCCAACTTTGACAATCGTATACGATTGTCAAAGCTTCGGAGTCCGAGCCTGCCGTAGTCGCAAGCTTTGACAATCGTATACGATTGTCAAAGCTGAGTCCGAGCCTGCCGTAGTCGCAAGCTTTGAC
>LGRX02002635.1:0-38142 GCA_001247695.2 Cymbomonas tetramitiformis | reverse complement strand
GATCTGTGAATTTGTGAACAAGAGAAACTTCGAGTGCAAACGCGTATGATTAAGCGTAGCTAGAAAATTGTCATGTTACCATACAATATAACGGAAATAAAATACAAATCAACTGTTAGAAGATCGTAGTGCACCATCTCGTCGAAACTTCCCAAAGCCAAAGAGCGTTCCAAGCGCTAGCGTAAAACTCTTCTAGAGTGGCCCACAACAAGGCGTGGACATTCTGAAACAAAATATTGTTACCATGGCATGACCCCGCACAGCGCTCTACGGCAGGAGCTAAAGCTGACACTTCGGCTAAGCCGACAGCCTAAGAGCAAGCCATACCGCTATGTCGGGAATCTCACACCAGGCAACTATCTATGCCTTGATACAGTGAAAGGAAAGCTCAAGGCTCTCTCTAGGCCTACGTTTGTCACTGACCCTGCTCTCATGGCTAAGACACTTGCCAACACGCACAACACTCTGGTTGATCCCGCCTCCACAGCTATCTTCACAAAGAAGCTGTACCCCATCCGACGCCCCACAGCCCTCTCCTCCTCCGACATCCTCGAGCTTGCATGCAGCACCCACGAGTCAGAGACCTTTGCCTATGTCAAGGTCCAGTGTGCTAAACTCAGACATCCAGTCTGGGTAAAGCTCATACACTATCTTCAGCTGGCCAAGAGCCACTATGCCACTCTCATCAGCTTTCTCAAGCACAGACACAAACATGGGGCACCTAATGTCTTTTACCCGTGTTTTGCTATGTGCTCGGCTAAGCCAGCTGACCGACAGAAGTATCACCCTGCAGTCATCGTGTCTGTAGACCATAAGCCTCAGGTCCAGCACAGATACCAGGTGTACTTCGACTCTGCTGACTCACACTCCACCCAGTATGCAGACACCGATGCTGTCATCATCTCCCCAGACCAGAAGGCCATGCTCCTTGCCCTCAGAGACGCAGACTCGGACCCCGCAGACTTCCCGAGTGATGCCTTCATGGACGAGCCAGACCCTGCCACATACAGACAGGCTCGGCTCAGCCCTAATTACAGACAGTGGCACCAAAGCCATTCAGTCAGAGATTGACGGCATACTTCAGCCAGACAGGGCCGATCCAGTCACCGCCTTCCCCCCAGGCTCCACGGTCCTCCCCAGTAAGTTTGTCTTTAAGCTCAAGAAGCTGTCACACGGCTCCCTTGACAAGTTCAAGGCCAGATGCACCACCAGAGGAGACATGGACCGCACCTTCTATGAGGAGGCGGAGACTTTTGCCCCTACACCTCAGCTCACCACCTTCAGACTCCTACTAGCGCTCTGCCTGACACACAGACTCATGCCATACCACTATGATGTCTCTCAGGCTTTCCTCCAGGCTCTAATACCTGAGGATGAGCGGTACTATGTCAGGTTTCCGAAGGGGTACATCCATCCCCTAGGATATGTAGGTGCCTATATGAAGAAGGCACTCTACGGACATCGGACCTCAGGCAGACTTTGGTCAGAGACCGCACACAGGTTCATGACAGACCGCTACCCTACACTCAGCAGGTCCACATATGACGAGTGCCTGTACATCGGCTGGATTGACGGTCAGCTCTTCATAGTCCTCATCTACGTTGATGACTTCATTGTGGCTTGTGCCGATGAGCGGTCCAGATCCCGGTTTCACACTGACATCATGTCCACATTCCAGGCCACCTACTCTGGTGTCCTCAACCAGTTCCTCCAGCTCAAGGTTGATGTCCAGACTGAGACACTTCCTACAGGAGAGTCATACCCGACCAGGATTGAGCTTTCACACGAGCGGAGCATCACAGATCTGTGTGCTAAGTTCAGCATAGACACGGATAAGCAGCCACCTCGATCACCGATGGCAGAGGGTCTCTCCCTCCCCATTCCCCCACCTGATGCCATTGACAGGTCCATTGAGACACCCCTCAGATCCTTGATCTACTCTCTGCTCTGGTTAGCCAGGACAGTCAGACCCGACATATATTACCACGTCACATATCTGGCTCAGTTCTGCCACCAGCCCACAGTTGAAGCCCTCACCGCTGCCAAGCGGATTCTTCACTATGCCTATTCCACCAGAGAGTACACACTTGGTATGACTATTGACTCTGCAGCACCCCAGCTCACCGCGTTCTGTGACTCAGACCATGCAGGAGACACTGCCACACGGAACTCGGTTTCCGGCTACTGTCTCTACTTTCACGGTATGCTCATTGACTGGTGGTCAAAGAAGCAGAAGTCATGCACTGCCCTTCACTCTACAGAGGCAGAGTATGCTCATTTTGGTACTGTCCTCGACACGATAGGTGTTCCCCGTGGCAAGATTAAACCTCTCCTTAAAAACTTTCAAGAATTTGTAGGCAACACACCAAAAATAGGCGAGACGTGTTTCTATTAAACACCACCACCACCTTAAACACTGACCCGCATACAGTTGACATCTCGAGCAGTGAAACCATGACAGAAACAGAAGCTGTGCAACAGTCAAACGACTTTCTTCAAACCCTCCTGCAATAATTTTCAAAAAGTCTTGCAATAAAAGATGGTTCCGTACCCCCAAGGGGAGGGGCCGTCCCCCCCCTCCCTCCCCTTCCACCCCCTCTCCCCCACCCTGACCCCCTTCCTCAACGTCTCCAAATACCCCCTTAATTCTTCGACTTCCTTCCCCACCGCTCAGATTCAGCCACCCCTCCACCCACCCGGCCATGGCTGCTTCTCCATCTTCTAGAGTTTTTTGCTTAGCACCTAGCTTTTTCTCTAGATGTCACCCTGCTGAAAAGTGGGTTGAGCCCTTTTGTGGGCGCGCTATAGCAGAGGGAGTAGCCCCTGGTGTTTTCACTAGCCTGCTTTGCAGGGATACTGCACTCTCAGGACTTTTGTCCCCTTTGCTAGCGTAAATGTTTTATTATTATTATTATTATTGAGTATGTTGCCATGTCAGAAGCCTGTACCTCCGCCCTGGTCATCTATAACACACTGACAGAGTTCTTTCCCTCATCTGAGCCCATCACCATCAATGTAGATAACTCAGCAGTCCAGACTTTGGTCACTCAGCGGGCACTCTCTTCTAAGCTCAAACACATTGCGGTTCGGTACCACGCGGTTAGGTGTCAGGGGCCCCTCAGGAAGTTTACACCGGTCTGGATTCCGACTGATGACAATCAGGCTGACATTTTCACAAAAGCCCTTCCTATCACCAAACACGGGGTTCCCATTATCGACAAGTTCACTGCCCGCCTCTTGGATATTAAGGACCGGCGTGTTAAGCTGGATGAGAAGCTACGCGAATTTCTAGAATTTCTATTTTAAACAAAATTTCTCAGCTGACTTCAATTTATGTTTCTACTGGCTTTAAGCTGCCCTCTCCCGTTCCTGTCGTACTTCGGGAGCCTTTAATTTCCTAGGTGCCCAGTAACTATGTGCGCCGGAAGTCAGACTGCCCAAAACATAGTGAAGGTGCCCCTTTGCTCAGAACTCGATATAGCTCAGAGTATCAAGATATGCAAGTGCAATGTGGTTGTCACCACGGCGATTGATTGCAAGCACTTCTCAAACTTTAGTTTGGAATTTGTAGCACCCGCAGGGTGACCCTTCGTCGAATTGCAATCAGGGAGCTTCGGAAGAGGAAGTCGACGTGGACAGACTCTTGCAAGAGAACTTCCCGGAAGAAGGTTTGGAGGATATTCATCTGGTAAACGCTGAGCTACAATTGGCTAGTGACGAAGACGATACTGTGGTGAGAAGCGAAGTTAAGGGAATCAAGCTCGAGCAAGACGGAAGCCGAAATTCCTACGTTCTTGGTGTAACATCACTTCAGAACTTTGAACTCCCTGGCTCTGCGAATGCGGGCCCGTCGAGAAAGTGTAATCAAAATAGTGATAAGGATAATGCTTACAATACAGCAAGCACTGAGGTGAGGACAACTTTCATCTCACGTTTTCCCCTACTGGTGTAACCGTGTAGGGCTACCCCCCGTGGCTCAACCCCAAGCGCAGCCCACTTGTGGAATATGACTCTAGCAAGGTGCTTGATGCTGCACCTGGACCAGATGGCCTGAACGCTGGTCGTGGAATGGAGCAATTCACAGTTCTCAAGTGCACTGTCAAATAATGAGCCGCGTACTCTTGCGTGATGGTGAATAGAACTGTTTATTCATACATGATAGTCACCACAATCACGTTCACCAAATCATGATACAGTCGCCCTTGAAAGTGTATATTGTGAGATAATGTGTGTGCATGCTCGTTGAGGCTCACTACTTTGAGGTGCTAACATGTATTTGGCCACAGAGCTGCATCACAAGCTGAAAGAGAGCTCATGGCTCGCTCCTTTTGTATCCATGGGGAGGCCATATTTGCCCTACCTTTCCTTGACTTCGCATGTGTTTCAGCCCGGCCACGCCACATAAACACCTAGAATGTACTTCTGCACTATAAAAAGGGGCGGTGTAAAAAGTTGCTAGTGGTCTGAAACTAGGCTTCAAATGACACCTATTACAATAAGTTGGCTTATGATTCTTGGATCAGGTTGAAGATACGAAGGCGGATAATTATCCAGAAAACTCACAAGCTATCAGATTGCTCAAAGATATCGTGTTCAACTTCGAGGTGAGGCCCTCAATTGTAGTTGTCACACCGGGGCTCAGCATACGACCTTCACTGCATTGAATGATACTGCAAAACGGAGAGAGAATGCGAAAGACTCCAGTAATCTGCTGGAGTCGATCACTTCTTTCGCAGACAATATACAACAGGAATCGTGCGCAGGTCGAGATTTCGGGGCATTGTCTCAATCGGGGTTTGCAGAAGCCTAGAAAGCAGTGTTTGGTGAGGGCTGAAGCAAATGCACGAAGTGGTTAGATGTATCCTGATGCTCCAGCTGCAATATTGATTATCAGCGAAACCTTTGAAAGTTTGAAGGTCCTTTTCTAAGCCGCATGTGTGGTTTGACACTCTGCGGTCTGGACCTTGTGCTCCGGAGCAGTGGGTTGCAGCTCGACGCAAGCGATATGGCCGTGTGACTTTGGTCCTGGCATGGATTGGTCTCTACCTCACCCTGCTGCTACAACAGCAGCCAGACTACCTGTCAGTGTATCACACTTCGTCTGCCCTGAGAAGCACCTTCCCTTCCAACATCGACGTCGAGGAATCGACGGTTGTCAAGCTTTCAAAACCTCAGGTAGGCATACCAAGCTCTTTACATACAGGATCTGTGCTTTTTTGCATTTATTAGTTCTTGGAATCTGGGTTCTCCTTTGAAGGGAGACAACGGTGAGAGGCGTGGCAGCCCTGCTATGCCTATGAAAGACCGTAGGCAGCTCAGGTTTACCACTATCAGTGCTTGCAGGCGCAGGACAGACCTCAACTTGCTTCTCACACTTCTATACTAAAAGTAGCCAGAAAGTTGTTCTTGCAACCGAGCAGCTTAATATTGCATATACGCAAACACTGCGCTGGAAGAACTGTGCCAGGGTGGGGGTTGGGTACGCAGGCTGTGTCTGACTGGGCAAAATGGGGGTGGGTACGCAGGCTGTGTCTGACTGGGCAAAATCAACCATCCAAACTGTGAGTAGTTCTTCACCCTGAGAAAGTCACTCCCTTACATTTAACCCCCGGTGAGCCCGGAAAGCATCCAGCGTAAGTCAACTGTGCCTCAACATACGATGATGAAGCTATTCACACACTGTACTCTTACTTATTATCTACATAGATATATGTAAATATTTAGTTTATTTGTGTTATTTTTTAGATTATAGTTTTTAATAATATAAGTTTAAAAACTTATATTTACATATATCTATGTAAATAATAAGTAAGTAGTACAGTACAATATATGAAACAAAATATTAAATCATTAGGAAGTGTCAACTCGTTTGAACTTATATATATATATATATATATACGGTATATATTATTCTTTAGGACGGGAGATATTAGAGGTAGAACGAAACGCAAAAGAAAAGTCTGCTGATTCCTGACAGACGGATGCTCTAAATATCTGGTGTCATCAGGATCTCTATCTGTCATCTCAAATCCAGAAAAGGGATTCCTGCTTTATCTACTGGCTCAGAAACTCTAACACTTAGCAAGATACATTTTAACCATCTTTAGGCAGTATCCATATTTGACCCATATCTACTACCAAGTATCCGGCCTCCACTGGTACCGTATCCGTGTCCAATGTGAGACTTGGTGCCCCTGTACCTTTATCAAGTGGTATCTGAGATATTGAAAATACCTGTGCACACACAGGTATTTTCAATATGTAGCCTGTGATGGTATCTTGTGAAATGTTGTACTTCATATTGCTAGCTAAGATTTGGCTAGATGCCTCTATCACTTAGGGCTGTTCCATTTATTGTCGCAGGGGGTTAGATTCTCTGTTTTTTGTCCGTCGGGGTGGTGGGGTCACGTGATGGCGCTGTCCGCTGGGCAGGTGTTGTCCGCTGGGTGGGTGGGTGTGGGTTGCTGAAGTTAACAGTGGAGAGTGTCCGCTGGGGAGGTGGGGGTCAGAAGAAATGATGTCCGCTGGGGTGGTGGGGGGTCAAGTGCCATATCCTAACCCCCCTGTGACAATAATGGAACAGCCCTTATGCAACAGGTGCTTCTATCCAGATCCGGCTGCTGCCTCTTATGTGTGGGCATGTGATTGTACAGTTCGGACCGTCACAAGAGGTCTGCTATCCTTCCTATTTTTTTTCGAGGGCTCGATTGAGCGATGCAGGAAACCGCTCGTTACTGCTGGAGATTTTGTCGATTTCTCCACTACAGCCCGCTGCAAGAGATCCAGCTATAAAAACCTTTTCAGGAAAGTGGGTCTCGATCGCGGCGCCCTTTTCCCGTCTTCTCCACACGGGATGTTAATACCTCATCACACCTTGTAGGCTATTGTGAACTAGTGTCGAATGCAGAGAGGGGGGGCGTCTTTTGATGCCAGCTGTCGCAGCTAGCTGGATGTAGGACTCTGCAAGATTGTCTTATATGTAAAATTGTGCCTCTGAGATCCTGGGTGCTTCTTTGATTTGTCAGGTGGTTTCGAGGCTGCAGGCAGTGGCTCTGAGCTTTCGCGTGTCTGCAGGCGTTTGTGATTCTCCAATAAGTTCCTGTCACCGCAGTCGCTTGGGATGGCGATACTGTGTGCTTGTGTCGTTGCTTTCCCATGCGTCCGTGGATTTGCAGTTGCTGTGTCTGCCGTAACTTTGGTTTCAGGTGGAGATTCCGGCTCTCGAGTATGTGACTTCGATGCGCCTCGCGCGCTCGTCGGATTAGGAACCTGCGGTTTGCTGGTGTCCGCTGGATTCGTATACGCAGGGTGCTCTGTGCCACTGCATTCTACAAGTTGTCTCGCCACTTTATTTGCGTTCCGTAATATTTTCCGCCTTGACTGTTTTCGCGCTAGGACCCTGCTGAGATGCGGTTCCTAGTGGGGTATTCTCGCGCCCTTTTTCAATATTGTGTCCACTTCCATTCTGAGAGATTATTGCGCGTTCAGCTGTGGCTGCAGTCGCAACTGCTTTTGAGCCTACTAGTCTGACTGCCTCGAGCAGAGTTTTGGACACTACTTGTGAGTCTGTGAGATTTGTTGGTTCTGATGCCGCTGATGCGTTTGATTCCTCTTGTCGCAACGCGGTAAAATTCCTGTTTGTTAGTTTGAGAAGACGCACAGCTGCTGTCGTGCTGCTCAGTAACTGTTTGAGATGTAACTCGAGACTCTCAAGCAGTGGCTCAGATGCCTGCTTCTTTCGACCTGATGGCGGCATACTGAGCTCCTGCTCGTTTCTAAACGCGTCAAACTAGCAATTTAGTAACCATCAAACCAGAAATAAGCCGCTGAACTCCCATAAAATTATCGAAATAAAATTATCATAAGGCGGCAAAAATCAGGTGGACGCGTTGGCGGCCGTGTACTATCTATATACTATCTAGACAGATAGATGAGGCACATTTTACTCTTGTCAAAATATTTTATCATCACTCTTTGGAAAATGCCTTTGGGATATTACATCACTTATGCATACAACGTCAATATTCAAAGGCTCTCTTTGTGTAACCTTATAGGTAGGTGCGTGCGTGTGTGTTCTGTATGTTCAGCATGTTTCCTTTTTTTGACATGGGGTGTCCATGCTGTGTGGTGTGACTGCATTCATGACATAACCATGGACCAACAGGTCCCATCCATCGACCGGGAGCCACTGGGGGGCATGCCAGCAGGGTCCGCTTACTCCGTAACCCAGAGACCAACAGTTGTTTGGCGACGATCGGTCACATCGTATCATCTTTCCATGCTGCTTTGCATTTGGGTTGGGAATATGTATGCGTATGTGGTATCTTGTCACGGCCCCGCCCTGCTCTTGATTTGCTTCTCACATCCACTGGGATGATGGTGGGCTGGCTTTTGTTGGCCGATCTCATGCCGTTCAGTGTGTTCTGTATCTTCAAGACACGTAATAAGTTACCAATTTCACATTTGACTTTCTATCTTCTTACCTATAGAGTGAGTACAGCCTTGCCTGAGACTTCCTTGTAAGATCTCCTGAATAACCTATGCATTTTCATCCAAAGGTTGTGGTTGTGATAAGGGACGTGTGTGGCGATGGCCCAACATGTGTACTGATATAAGATTTAGTTGGTATTCACACATTTCTCTGTGATTGTTTCCTGCCCAATGCATGTCATTCGAAGGGTATCTGAAAATCCTTTAGGTCATGAGGATACTGCTTGGCACAGTAGTGATTAACTAGGTGCAAAGGATTTGTGGGATTCCGTGTGGGTCGAGAACACCAGATATGGCAGCCTCTCAGCTGTGGTGATGGGCGCTGCGATTCTCCTTTCGAAAGGAAGCAGTTTCCTGGTAAGGCCTACATGTTGGAGAGCCATACTTTTGCATTATATTGCTTTAGACAGTTGGTCAATTGCTTGTATGTGTGTGAACTTTGAGGCATTCAGGCTCAGTGGGTGAATGATGTGGTGCATGGGTATATGCACGGGTATATATGCTTCTGTTGTGGCAGCACCCGGTTTTTCTTCACTATGCCAAGTGGACTGTGGATTGGAGTTGCAATTGTATACCATCACCGTGCTCTTAGTGATGGACTTCACAAAGTCGCCTTTCGGGGCTTCGGCAGCGGAGCAGATGCGTGCCTCCGCATCATGGAATCTTTGCCTTCTAGATACGGTAGGATTCCCGCTTGCAAATGTAACAGTAATGTGCATCAACAACGTTATGAATGTCTTACCTTTGTGGCAACAAAATGCAATGCTGTAGGGTTGTTGTGCTCAGCCACATATCATATGATGCTGCAGATCACACTATTTCTAAATGCCTATGTCCGTCCCTCACAAGCGGCTGTATTGATTCAAAACATCTTCATACATGTGTAGATAGGTTCGATTTTCCTCCTAGATAGTAAAACACCGATTTCTAGAGTATAGGATATATATATGAGCTTTTTTTTAATCTGTCAGCTACCTTTGTAGAAGAATATGCGTGTCATTCCGTATTTGAGTGAGAACCGTCATCAGAATCAGTGACAGATAGAGTGAGCACAGGAAAGTGGGAAGTGACACTTTCTAGATTTCTGATCTGTGAGAAAGAGACCAAATGTCGTCTCTATAGATGTGAAGTGTTCTTTTCATCTTTTCTTACATTATTTACGCGTGAATGCCGTACAAATTTAGATATTTCAGCATGTATCTGTTATCATGTATGGATATCAATTGTGTAAATGTAAACCTGTTATTCCATGCTTCCTGCTCTTCAATTTTGAAGAGTGATCAAGGTGCATTTGCAGTAAGACTAGGGGTACGCGCGGTGTGGACTTTATCTGCAACCCTTTATCCCTTTTACTAGCTGAGACAAACGTTATCTGCGACACGCTGCTGTGACAGTGCCGGTCCAAATCATCTGAACAAGCTGACATTTTGCTTGGTGTACGTGTGTGCACGGGTCTAAGCAGACACGGACCCAGTTGTGCTCCTTTTCACTCATAGTATACCTTGTGCCACCACCATGCTGCAAAAACAGAACGCATTTCCCTAGATCACGCCAAGGGAATGTTTCAGAAGCTGGGCTTGGATGCAAACAAGATTTGGGGCAAACACGAATGACAGACCACTTGTTGAGGAACCTCGTGGCGCCGAGGGGGAGAGTCCAAGATTAGGCTCTTGAATGTTCAAGGAGAATCACCGCTAACTGAAATGTTCAAAGAGAGGGTGAGATATCGATGTTCACCAAAGAGTAAATCTTGTGAGGCAGATCCGTTGGGAGAGTTGTTGTCTCTCCAGCAGCTGAGGTCGGTACTCGCATGCATGCCTGAAAGCTGATGCCCATCAGGGAACGTCCTCTTGACAAGGTTCTCCTAAGCGAATCAGGTCTTCACCATGCATGAGTTGCATGCTAGATATTCTGATAGCATGGTAGCGATGAGCGGCGCACAACATTCTGTGATGCGCATCATGCTCAGGTGTCGACTCAAACCAGTCCACACATGGAACCCTGAAAAATTTCAGCTGCGCTGCCCTTGCTACGCCGAATAGTCCATGCCAACCCTGCGAACCTCTGTTCTCGGCTGCCTTCATACTGCCTGTGTCTATCTGCGGTGATCATACGAGGTGACACTGCCGTCCCTACAGCCTGCAGTTCCATCATGTACTACAAGCTGCAAGATGATAAGGTTACCCCGACCACTATGAGTAGGGCCAGTAACCTGTTAGGCTATTCTCCTGTACTTGTTTCTTCATCCCCTAGGGCTCCTTCACTCCCAGCTCGTCTCGTCTCGGTCCTCGCTCACCTTTCCGGGTATGTGACAACTCAGGGGTTCCCTCTCGACCCACTGCTTCTATGGCTAATCACCTGCCCTCTTTGTGCCGGGGGGCTTGCCGACCGGCACTTCCAGCACACGTGGAAAAGTTCAGGCTGCTTCCCTTTCTTACATCTCTCCTTCTGAGTGAGAGTTCATGTTCACTGATGAGACAGAAACGTGATAGAACTGTTCAAATGTTCACACTCTCGTCCATCATAGCACTATCCTACGGCCATTAGCAAAACCGCACCAGCAAAAATATCAAGCGCTAGTCGATAATTACAGTGCTCGACCTGTTTCTTCATCTGAATCACGCACAGCCCACATCCTCATACATAAATGGGCCGGTCACAGTACTGCGGCACCAGCAGGCCCGTTAAAAAGCGAGTCTGCCACAGACAATGAGCCCTCGTTGAGACCACATACAGCTGGTTAAAAACCCGGAAAGTCGAACTGGTAGATTCAGCTTCTGCTCGCACAGTTCTACCTCGATCTTCCAGAACCTGAACCAAGAAAAAATAAAAGAGAACTAGTTAATTTATCCTCAATACTTACAGACAGTTTTCAAATTAATTTTCTCCCGACCAGAAGGTCCAGTTTCAATTATTTTGCACATACACGGATGTCATGAGACGCATCACGCACACATCAGTGTTATGATGACGCGCATCACACTGATGCCATAATATGTATCACACTGATGCCATAATATGGTGGTGTTTTTAGAGTGATATAATATAACATGTATCACAACGATGTCACGACCCGCATAGCATGCTTATCATGAGATTTGTACTCGATGTGGTGGTGTTTTTAGAGTGATATAATATGCTTATCATGAGATGCATTGCACGCTTGCCATGAGAAACGAGATTGGGAATAATAATGGTGGGTTAAAACGTGATGCAATTCATGTGCCATCCCTGTGCTTCCTTTTGCAGGGCCGCGCCGATGCTGGGCTCACCGATGAGTGCTGGCATAGCAGTGGTCAGCGCTTCAAAATGGTAGAAGGAGATATGGTGAAGGAGTATAATGTCATCGCTGGGAAGTGGTACATTGAAATACAGGTCCTGCCCACACCGTGATGCGCGCACAGGCCTGTAGTTTTTCAACCCATTTGTGTTGGTGATATGCATTGCACGTGTGCGGCGGTTGGTTCTCCAAGGGTTAACATGACCTGCGACACAACTTTGTGATCGTGGCCAGCGAATGAAGGCTTAAGGTGACCTGCAACATGTGTGCGGCGATGGGTACTCAAGGGTCAAGTACGGCAAGATCTGCAGCATTCGCGGGTTCTCAGCGTTCACTGTAACCTGCAGCGCGCTCCTATGGCCACGGGTCCCAAAGTGTTATACGGGAAACCGTAGTGTGACCATGGGCTCTCAATGGTCCGACCTGATGCTTTTGATTTCTTTTGCTGCAGCGGCTATATATGCGTTCAATCATTCACGCTTTTTCACTGCAACAACACTCAACACGCGCAACAGGTTTACTGGTGCTATAAGGCATCCATCAAAGGTGCTCGTTTATGTTTGGGGGGACATGTAGTTATTAACCAGCAAATGGAGGGGGATTTCCATCCCGCCGATGGCGTGCTCTCAGGGGGACTATTATAGCTTGGTGAAGGGCAAAGTTTTGGATTCAAGCAACGTTTCCGATCCCGTTGAGCTCGCTATGACGCCCATCTGGCAGTCATGTGCTGACGAGGTGCTCCCAACCTACAGCCGATCACAATCATCAGTTCCGAGGCTTGAGCATTCCCAGATTAGCATTCCAAGGACATTTTGCAATGTTGCGCTGGTGGCTCGCTTCCTTCCATTCCGTGTCCTGTGTGGACGTAACTTCCACTAGATGTACGTGTTTGACATCTCTGCGTGCTTGTGCTGCCGTGTACTCCTGCGTCATTTATTTGTGTTCCGTTTCTTCTAGCATTACAATGGCTACGCAGTGTGGTACATCATCGATCTACTCCTTGTCCCGCCCCTAGCCTGTTTTGCCCGTCCAGTCGGCATTGTCCTCTGGTCAGTATGAAGTCCATTATTGATTGGTCTTTTCGCATTCAGTCCTTCATTGATCCTTCTTTCCTACGTTTGTTCTAATGACGCTTCCTCCTTTCCTTCCCCTTTTCATGGCTGCGGCTATGAGCCTCGTGGTGTCATCGGACCGACCTCTTGCAAATCATGTTTCTCATTTCTCTGTGGCCGCCTCCTCCCAACACGTGTGCCGGCCTAATGAAGCATCCTTTCGCGTACACCTGATGTGGCATTCCACATACGAGGCATTTGTGACTTCTTGTCCTTTGTGTCGGTATCCTGTATGAGCTCGCAGCTGGTTACTACATGTATGTTTCTCTTCTTCCAGAATCTGTTGGAGGTTTTGTGTATTGCTTTGTCCCCTTGGAGGTGGGGCATGTGTTCACAGGGGCTTTCCTCTAATGCTGTTTTTATTCTTTTCCTTGCCCTTTCCCTTTCGCTGTGGTTGTTTTCATCCACAGCTTGTATTTCCTGTTACTGTAGCATCATTTCCAATACCTCCTCATCAGTTTCCTCCGTTTCCATCCCCGTTCGCTGTTGGCCATCCTCTACCTGCATTGCAAGTGCCATCTCCTCCGGTATATCCTCCTAGCTCGTGTCTGGCGTGTTGTCCTTGTCCTGCCTTTCGTACATTTTCCTTTTCCTGTCTCTACTTTGTTTCTTTGTCTCCCATTGCTCCGGCTCTGTATCCAACTTTCTTTTCATTTGCTGTAGTCTGGGGTTATCTTTCAGTTTTTGCATTCTTATGGTGTCCAGTGTGTACAGCGCGGGCGGGATACTAAGAATATCGCTTTTAAGAATTCAGCCGCTGGGTGCGATTGGTATCAAGAATTCGAAAAATCGCTGGAAATGTTGGATTTGGAATAAGAATTTTCAGCCATACAGATGTCATTTGCAAAGAATATCTAGTGGTTACCACGCATTATTATTAAGCAAGGCGTCAATAACCTTTTCAACTCCTGTCAGATAAGAATATGGTTTCACTCGCCCGTTTCAAGAATTCTCAGCGGTTTTACTCGCCCGTTTCAAGAATTCTCAGCGGTTTTACTCGCCCGATTTAAGAAATTTGTCGTGGAATCAAAAATTTCACCGCTGGAAATGGCCCGATCGTAATCTCCCAATAAGAACGCCAAATTCGGCTGGCACTAAACCGACGGTAATTTCGACGATTTAAGAAATCGCCTTCCAGCCGCTGGATTGATTTGCCCTGATTCTTATTATCCCGCCCGCACTGTACTAGTAGACTGCCTGTTGTCCTTTACTTTCCCTCTGTTCACCGTCCTCTGTTAGCTATACCGCCCGGAGGTGTATGGTTGTCATGGTTTGGCCCGTAGGCCCCTTCCTGGCATGCTTTCCTCGCCACCTCATCCGCTTTTTCACTGCCTATTATTCTCACGTGTGCTTTGACTTTATAGGGTTCAACCGGGTGTTCCCTGGCTGTTTAAGTCACCAATTTTCAGCATAATTTTGTGGAGCAGGCCCTTGTGTGTGCTTATCCTTGGACCAATACATTTGGCCTCCCTAACTGCCAAAGATCAGCTGCACTATGTACCCACGCCGGGGATCAAAGGATTCAGCACTCACTTCGGGACACTCATCCAGAGCTCTGTCGTGAGGATTGGGACCCCCTAAGCCTCGCTGAGCCATCAGGGCGCCTTTGCAACCGCACTGCCTGCGCACTGTTACTTTGCCCATGGCGCCCGTTCACACCCGCCCTTCGAGCCGCGCCAGCCATACTCCCACCATGAACCGTGCGCTCTGCACCACCACCCTGCTCCCTGCCTACTCCACAGCCTTGCCTCAAGGCAGCTTGCCCACTGCCATGAGAATAATAGACCGCATCGCTTCCGTCTGACCCTGCGCGCCCACCGCCAAACTGCGTCTGCAACCCTCTCTCCCCAACTCCACCCCAAAGCCTTTGCGCTGGTAACCTTGCCAGATATCCGCGAACCTGATCAATGCGCTCCACACTCGCACCACCACTGCTGTCCTGCGCTGTTCCTACTTGGGGTCCCATCCCTCGACATGCCTGTGCGTCCCAAGCCCTCCTGGTGGCCGATAGTTCACCAACCGGTCGTTGCCTTCCCGCCAACTGTTCATCACTGTTAGTTCCGCCACGGCCAGCATCCCCACCGCGCGGGTGGGGAAGCTGATGAGGAGCCACATTCCGCTGCACAACCTGTTGTAAGTGGTCATCGTTGTCGGGATGCCCCCCCGGGCTCTGAGGGGCCCGGCATGTGTCAGCCCCACCATCCAACCTTCCATCCACACCTCGCTCAGCATCACCATCCTCCCCACCAGTCCCCTCCATACCTCCTCCCTCAAGAAGCCGAGCAACACGTCTGCCTGCCACCATCAAATCGGCCACCCCTTCTTCGGCCAAGGACATCGCCTGCTCCGGGGAGGCCCCAGCCAGCTCCTGTGTCCAGACCCCGTGCTCTGGGCCCAGCGACAAGAGGTCCTCCCCTTCCACCAAGGTGTTCTGGATGCTCAGGTGATGGGACGAGCCCACTTGGCTGGGCGCTTCCACTGCCCGCCCCCCCCTCCGTGAAATCCACCCGCCGCCCCTCCACCATCCAAAGATCCGTCCCGCCGCACCTCTTCCATACTCTCCAGGAGCTGTGATGCCATTCTTCCCGCTGCTCCTGCCCCATCGGACGACAGCCCATGCTGCGTGCTGCTAGGCCCGTTCCTCGCTGCCGCCCCCGGGGCCATCATGGCCGCCCCAAGGTGCGCATCTGCCATCGGCCGCGCCGTTGCCACATCAAAGATAACATGCCGACCGGGCCCCTCCGCATCCAGAACTGTAGCGTCTGGGCAATGGTTCGGGGAGTAAGAGGTACCCTGCGAAGTCGTCGTGCAACGCTGTCGTCGTGCAACGCTGACGTCAGCGGGAAAGCCGACTTGGCCACCTCAAAGAGCACCCTCTGAAGTGTGTGGTGGATAAAAGAAAACCAATTCCCGCCAACAACTTTAGCTCCCTCCCGGCAAGCCAAGAAGTGCGTCCCCGTGGGGTCTACCTCACCCCCGCAGTCTGGGCACCCCCCGACTTGGCCGAGAAGGGGTTGCCCGGCATGCAACACGTGGCGCAACGCCACGCGATACTCAGCCGAGCTCAGCTCCAAGGCTGGACAGCACGGGATGCCCCTGAGAAACGCCGACCCGATGCTGTCAAAGGTCATCGAGTAGAGCCAGGAAAGGCGTGACTGCCCCACAGAACCAGCTAGCCTAAGCCAATCAGCGGAGTGAAGAACAGCAGCAGAGACCCGTTGGGCACGCTTTTGTGAACTGCTGTAATGACTCAACTTCTTGACATCGTCCACCTTCGGTACCTGCGGTGGCAAATGCTGCTCCGCCCTTCTCGCCTCCTCAATTTCCCTCATCGCCTCCGTCACCTCCTGCATGGCCGCCTGCACCGATCGGACGTACGGCAAGCTGCTCTCAGCCCCGAGGTCGTCGCACCCCCCCGTCACCGTCGGAAATAGCTCCCGCATGTCCCTGCAGACTTGGGGGCGAATCCCCCCAGCCAGGCCGCACTGCTCACCTGGGCCTCGTGAACAATGGGACCCCCTAAGCCTCGCACATCCATTTCAGTAAAGCGCCTCTGCAGCCGCCCTGCTTGCGCACTGTTACTTTGCCATTGGCGCCCGTTCACATCCGCCCTCCGAGTCGCGCGAGCCATGCTCCCACCATGAATCCTGCGCTCCGCACCACCGCCCTGCTCCCTGCCAACCCCACAACCTGACCTCAAGGCAGCTTGCCCACCCATCAAATGTGCCATGTTCCCAAGCGCGGTCCCAAGGGGCTGAGAGTGAAAAACTGCATTGCTTCCGCCTGACCTTGCGCGCCCACTGCCAAACTGCATCTGCTACCCCCTCTCATCACTCCCACTCCAAACCCCGTGCGCTGGAAACCCTGCCAAATGTCTGCGAATCTGACCAATGCGCTCCACACTTGCACCGCCACTGTTGTTCTGTGCTGTTCCTACTTGGGGTCCCATCCCCCGACATGCCTGTGCGTCCCAAGCCCTCCCGGTGGCCGATAGTTCACCATCCGGACGTCGCCTTCCCGACTGCTCACCGTTCGTTCCGGCACGGCCAGCAACCTCGCCCCATGGGCCCAGAAGCTGATGAGATGCCGTATGCTGCCGTGCAACCTGTTATAAGTGGTCATCGCTGCCGGGATGGGCCCCCGGGCTCCGAGGGGCCCGGCATGATTGTATCAACTCCACCCATGTGCCTCCCCACGTCTCCCTCATCACCCTCAACAGTCCCCCCCATGTATGCCAACAACCCCTTTAAGATGGCCGGCCACCCGCCTGCTCATGCCCATCAAGATGGCCACCCCTCCCTCAGCCAAGGCCATTGCTTTCTCCGGCGAGGCCCCACTCTGCTCTTGAGTCCAGACCCCACCCTCCGGGTCCGGCGATCAGAGGTCATCCCACTCCACCATCAAGATATCCTGGACACTTGTCGCCGCCTGGCTGGGCCCGCCTGCGCCCGCATGCGCCTCTCCAGACTACGCCTCGGCGGTGCCCCCTCCTTGACCCCTTCCAGTGCTCAGGTGCTCTGCCTCCCGCCGCACATCCTCAATGCTCTCCAGAAGCCTCGATGCCATCGCGCCTGCCTCGTCCGCCCCACCAGAAGCTCAGACTGCTCATGCTGCATCCCCCCAGATCCCTGCGTCCCACCACCAGATCCATCCTGCGTGGCATAGCCTATCTCCTCGAACACGTCCTACCACACCCTATCCATTAACGCCAACCTCTCTCCCTCCCGTTGAGCCGCCTCCCCCCGATCCGGGTTCGGGCCCATGCCTCCTCTCACATGTCCTCCGCCAGCCCAGCGCCACCCTACTCCGGCCGGGCATCGACCCACAGCCCGCCTGATGATCAGCCCTGCGACCCCTCGTGCGAGAGCGAAAGAAAGCTGCCGGATCCACTTCTCCTTCCAGCCCACAGCCCCGTCATGTGTCGTCTCTTCGTCCCGGTCCTCGTCTCCGTCGCCATCCACCTGCTCTCCTCCTTCCACATTCTCCTCCATGTACGTACCGCCGCTCCCTGAAGCACCGCTGCATCTTCTGAAGAAATTCATACGCCGCTTATCAGAAGCAAGAAAATGCTTATCCTTGCGACTCCTTTGGCACCCCGAAGCCCCAGGAGACTGCACTATGTACCCACGCCGGGGATCAAAGGATTATTATAAACACACACTTCGGGATACTCATCCAGAATTTCCGGAGCCCTGTCGTGAAGAATGGGACCCCCTAAGCCTCGCACAGCCATTAGAGCGCCTCTGCAACCGCCCTGCTCGCGCACTGGTATTACTTTGCCATTGTCGCCCAGGATGTGTGTGTGTGTTTATCCTTGGATTGACTCCTTTGGTATCCCGTAACCACAGAAGATCAGCTGCACTATGTACCCACGCCGGGGATCAAAGATGGATGTGTATGCGTATTCTTGCGAATCCTTTGGCACCCCGAAGCCACAGGAGACTGCACTATGTACCCACGCCGGGGATCAAAGGATTCAGCACACACTTCGGGACACTCATCCGGATTCTCCGGAGCTCACTAGTGAAGAATGGGACCCCCTAAGCCTCGCTGAGCCACCCGAGCCCCTCTGCATCTGCACCGCCAGCGCACTGCCGCCTTGTGCCTGAAGCCGGTTCATCCCTGCCCCCCGATCTGCGCGAACCATATCTCCACCACCAAGCCCACGCGCAAGACCACCCCTCTGCTCCCTGAGCCTCACTGGGCCACCTGAGCCCCTCTGCGGCTGTCCTGCCGGCGCACTGCTGCTGTGTCTCTGGAGCCGGCTCACCCCCGCCAATCGAGCCACCCCTCCACCACCAAGCCCACACCCCACATCACCCCGCTGCCGCCTACAGCCTGGTCTGAAGAGAGCTTGCCCACCCACGCCACGGCCAGAATGCCCAAGCGCTGTCCCAAGGGGCTGAGAATGATAAACTGGGCTGCCCTCATCCAATCTTGCGCATCCGCCACCGACTTGCGCCTGTAGCCCTCTACCCCCAGCACCAACTCCCCGTGACTGGAGCCCTTGCGCTGATTGCCTTGCGAGGTGGCCGCGAACTTGAGCAATGCGCTCCACACTTGAGCTGTAACTGTCACGCCGCATTGTTCCTACTTGGGGTCCCATCCCCACAGTTGCCTGTGTGTCCCAAGCCCTCCCGGTGGCCGATAGTTCACCACCCGGTCGTCGCCTTCCCGACAGCTGCTCACTGTTAGTTCCGGCACGGCCAGCAACCTCGCCCGATGGGCACGGAAGCTGATGTGATGCCGTATGCTGCCGTGCAACCTGTTGTAAGTGGTCATCGCTGCCAGGATGGGCCCCCGGGCTCTGAGGGGCCCGGCGTGTGTCATCTCCACCCACGGACCTCCCCACATCTCCCCCGTCATCCTCATCAGTTCCCCCCATGCCATCAACCCCCCCAAGAAGGCCGGCCACCCGCCTGCTCAACCCAAAAGGGTGGCCACCCCTCCCTCAGCCAAGGCCATTGCTTGCTCCGGCGTGGCCCCACTCTGCTCCTGAGTCCAGACCCCACTCCCCGGGCCCGGCGACAAAAGGTCATCCCATTCATTCAAGATATCCTCGACACTTGACGCCGCCTGGCTGAGCCCGCCTATGCCTGCCCGTGCCCCTCCAGATCGCGCCTCGGCGGTGCCCCCTCCTTGACCCTCCACAGTGCCCAGATGCTCCACCTCCCGCCGCACGTCCTCCATGCTCTCCAAAAGCCTCGATGCCATCGCGCCTGCCTCGCCTGCCTCACTGGGAGCCTGCCCAGACCGCTCACGCTGCATTCCCTCAGATTCCTGCATCCCACCGCCAGACCCATCCTGTGTGGCATAGTCTGTCTCCTCGAACGCGTCCTCCCACGCTCTGTCCATCAGTGCCGACCTCTCCGCCCCTTCCCGTCGGTCCGCCTCCCCCGATCTAGGTCCGGGCCCATGCCTCCTCCCACACGCCCTCCGCCAGCCCAACGCCGCCCACTTCCGGCCGGACACCGCCCTACAGCCCGCCTGATGATCAGCCCTGCAACCCCCCGTGCAAGTGTGAAAGAAAGCAGCCGGACCCACTTCTCCTTCCAGCCCACCGCCCCGCCACGTGCCGCTTCCCCGTCCTCGTCCTCGTCCTCGTCCCCATTGCCATCCACCTGCTCTCCCCTTCCGCGTTCGCCTCCATGTACCGCCGCTCCCTGAAGCGCCGCTGCGTCTTCCGAAGAAATCCATACGCCGCAGGCCCCAGCCCACCGTACACCTCCACCCCAAAGGGGATGAAGTGATGTGGGCGGACATCCCCGTACGTCGCCACCTTGCTCTCCTCTACCTTCTTCGCCGCCGCCCCGGGGGCCATCATGGCCGCTCCCAGGTGCGCGTCTGACATCGGCCGCGCCGTGGTGTGTGTATGCTTATCCTTGCGACTCCTTTGTGATGTGTGTGTGTGTGTGTGTACTACTGATGGGATGTGGCTGTCCCTGTGGTACCCTTCTGATGGGTACTGCCTCTTTGAGTGCGTCGGGGATTCGTCTACGGCTCGCTTTTTGGGAGTGTCTTGGATTCGTCTGACGCTAGCTCCCTCTCCGTGTACAGTGCTCATGGTTATTACACATGCCGGGGGACTTGCGTTCTTTGACCTTGATATGAAGTACTGACGGATCGCTGTGAACGGGGACGACCGCCGGGTGGAAGTGGGTTTTGGGAGGCGGTTATCCCTGTGGTGCCATTCTGGCGGGCACTGCCTCTTGGAGAGCTCGGTAGATTCGTCTGTCGTGCTGCGAGGAGAGGCAGAAGGTGGTGATGTACAACTTCTGTGTTCTCCCTTGAATTTTGTGGGGAGCACTTAGGTGCCCGCATGTTTCCTTTTTGACATGGGGTGTCCATGCTGTGTGGTGTGACTGCATTCATGACATAACCATGGACCAACAGGTCCCATCCATCGACCGGGAGCCACTGGGGGGCATGCCAGCAGGGTCCGCTTACTCCGTTACCCAGAGACCAACAATTGTTGGGCGATGATCGGTCACATCGTTTCATCTTTCCATGCTGCTTTGCATCAGGGTTGGGAACATGTATGAGTTTGTGGTATCTTGTCACGGCCCCGCCCTGCTCCTGATTTGCTTCTCACATCCACTGGGATGATGGTGGGCTGGCTTTTGTTGGCCGATCTCATGCCGTTCAGTGTGTGTGTACTACTGTCTGTTGGATGTGTCTACTGCCTCTTGGAGAGCTCGGTAGATTCGTCTGTCGTGCTGCGAGGAGAGGCAGAAGGTGGTGATGTACACTTTCTGTGTTTTCCCTTGAATTTTGTGGGGAGCACTTAGGTGTCCATGCTGTGTGGTGTGACTGCATTCATGACATAACCATGGATCAACAGGTCCCATCCATCGACCGGGAGCCACTGGGGGGCATGCCAGCAGGGTCCGCTTACTCCGTAACCCAGAGACCAACCATTGTTTGGCGACGATCGGTCACATCGTATCATCTTTCCATGCTGCTTTGCATTTGGGTTGGGAATATGTATGTGTTTGTGGTATCTTGTCACGGCCCCGCCCTGCTCTTGATTTGCTTCTCACATCCACTGGGATGATGGTGGGCTGGCTTTTGTCGGCCGATCTCATGCCGTTCAGTGTGTGTATGCTTATCCTTGCGAATCCTTTGGCACCCCGAAGCCACAGGAGTCTGCACTATGTACCCACGCCGGGGATCAAAGGATTCAGCACACACTTTGGGACACTCATCCGGATTCTCCGGAGCTCACTAGTGAAGAATGGACCCCCTAAGCCTCGCTGAGCCACCCAAGCCCCTCTGCATCTGCACCAGCGCACTGCCGCCTTGTGCCTGAAGCCGGTTCATCCCTGCCCCCCGAGCTGCGCGAGCCATATCTCCACCACCAAGCCCACGCGCATGTGTGTGTATGCTTATCCTTGCGAATCCTTTGGCACCCCGTAGCCACAGGAGACTGCACTATGTACCCTCGCCCGGGATCAAAGGATTCAGCACACACTTCGGGACACTCATCCGGATTCTCCGGAGCTCACTAGTGAAGAATGGGACCCCCTAAGCCTCGCTGAGCCACCCAAGCCCCTCTGCATCTGCACCACCAGCGCACTGCCGCCTTGTGCCTGAAGCCGGTCCATCCCTGCCCCCCGATCTGCGCGAGCCATATTTCCACCACCAAGCCCACGCGCAAGACCACCCCTCTGCTCCCTGAGCCTCACTGGGCCACCTGAGCCCCTCTGCGGCTGTCCTGCCGGCGCACTGCTGCTGTGTCTCTGGAGCCGGCTCACCCCCGCCAATCGAGCCACCCCTCCACCACCAAGCCCACACCCCACATCACCCCGCTGCCGCCTACAGCCTGGTCTGAAGAGAGCTTGCCCACCCACGCCACGGCCAGAATGCCCAAGCGCTGTCCCAAGGGGCTGAGAATGACACACACGCATGTATGTGTGTGTGTGTGTGGATGATGGGATTGTGGCTGTGCCTGTGGTACCCTTCTGACGGGTACTGCCTCTTTGAGGGCGTCGGGGATTCGTCTGCGGCTGGCTCTATTTATGTCCAGTGCCTTGGGGCTTTTTCACCTGCCGGGGGACTGGTGGTTGACAGCCACGTTATGGGGTGCTGACATCTCGTTGTTAACGGGGACGGCCACTGGAATGATTTGGATGATGGGATGTGGCTGTCCCTGTGGTACCCTTCTGGCGGGTACTGCCTCTTTGAGGGCGTCGGGGATTCGTCTGCGGCTGGCTCTATTTATGTCCAGTGCCTTGGGGCTTTTTCACCTGCCGGGGGACTGGTGGTTGACAGCCACTTTATGGGGTACTGGCATCTCGTTGTGAACGGGGACGGCCACTGGAATGATTTGGATGATGGGATGTGGCTGTCCCTGTGGTACCCTTCTGACGGGTACTGCCTCTTTGAGTGCGTCGGGGATTCGTCTACGGCTCGCTTTTTGGGAGTGTCTTGGATTCGTCTGACGCTAGCTCCCTCTCCGTGTACAGTGCTCATGGTTATTACACATGCCGGGGGACTTGTGTTCTTTGACCTTGATATGAAGTACTGGCGGATCGCTGTGAACGGGGACGACCGCCGGGTGGAAGTGGGTTTTGGGAGGCGGTTATCCCTGTGGTGCCATTCTGGCGGGCACTGCCTCTTGGAGAGCTCGGTAGATTCGTCTGTCGTGCTGCGAGGAGAGGCAGAAGGTGGTGAAGTACACCTTCTGTGTTTTCCCTTGAATTTTGTGGGGAGCACTTAGGTGCCCGCATGCTCTCCTTTTTTTGACATGGGGTGTCCATGCTGTGTGGTGTGACTGCATTCATGACATAACCATGGACCAACAGGTCCCATCCATCGACCGGGAGCCACTGGGGGGCATGCCAGCAGGGCCCGCTTACTCCGTAACCCAGAGACCAACAATTGTTTGGCGACGATCGGTCACATCGTATCATCTTTCCATGCTGCTTTGCATTTGGGTTGGGAATATGTATGTGTTTGTGGTATCTTGTCACGGCCCCGCCCTGCTCTTGATTTGCTTCTCACATCCACTGGGATGATGGTGGGCTGGCTTTTGTTGGCCGATCTCATGCCGTTCAGTGTGTGTGTGTGTGTGTTTCCTTTTTTTGACATGGGGTGTCCATGCTGTGTGGTGTGACTGCATTCATGACATAACCATGGACCAACAGGTCCCATCCATCGACCGGGAGCCACTGGGGGGCATGCCAGCAGGGTCCGCTTACTCCGTTACCCAGAGACCAACAATTGTTGGGCGATGATCGGTCACATCGTTTCATCTTTCCATGCTGCTTTGCATCAGGGTTGGGAACATGTATGAGTTTGTGGTTTCTTGTCACGGCCCCGCCCTGCTCCTGATTTGCTTCTCACATCCACTGGGATGATGGTGGGCTGGCTTTTGTTGGCCGATCTCATGCCGTTCAGTGTGTCTCTTTCCATGCTGCGTGGTCGTTTCCTAATGTTCTTTATTTGGTGCAGAGACGTCAGGCTGTCTATAGACACCTGTATTTCCTTTGCTGCTGCATTCTCATCCAGCATGAGGGCCATATATATGGCTGTGAGTCCGAACCGTATTGACCAACTGACTTTCGCCTTCCCATCTTTGCATGTAGCTTTTTTCAGTGCCCCATCTCGGGTCCCATAACCCTGCTCCTGTTCTTTCCTCCTCTTCTCCGGTTCCCAATTTCTGTTTCCTTTTGTTGCCGTCTGTGTACAGCATATCTTTAATTTTGATTTTTCTTCTTGGCGGCAGGTATGCCATGTTGTGTTTCTGCCACGAGTTCACCCTTCCCTCTGTTCCCTCCTGTTGTTATTCATCTGCCCTCTGTGAGTGTCGTATCACTGTGGCACCTTGCTTTCTGGCGGGTACTGCCTTATGACGAATGAGGCAGACTAGTCTGCTTTCCTGCAAGGAGAGGCAGGGTGGGGTGACCGCCTCGCCCGGTGTTCTCCCATTGGATATCTGCGGGGAGCACCTCGGTGCCCGCTTCTGATTACTGCTTTCGTGCATTTTCCATGCATTGTTCATCCGTCGGTTTGCATTCATCGACCAACAGTTTCCATTCGTCAACCGTGAAGCCACGGGGGGGCATGCCAGGAAGAATCGCTCACTCCGATACCCTCTGATTCAGCTTGCGCGAAGTTGCACACTCTCGCATGTTTGGCAGTGAATGGTACATCCAATCATGCATCCAGCTGTGCTTCTTTGCATTTGTTTAGAGATGTCTGTTTCGGTGATATCTTGCTTAGCTCAACGCTGCCATGTTTCCAAATGCTTCTCACATCCACTGGGATGATGGTGGGCTCGCTTTTGTCGGCGGACCTCGTGCAGTTCAGTATGTAGGCATGCAGTTATGATGGGTTGCGGTTGTGAGTCGCTCTGGCATGCCTCTGTTATCCTTTAGGGTGATGTTCCTTGAGGGTCCTTGAGGGCGGGCTTTGGTCTGGGCAGTTAATGCCATCCAGTGTGTTGGGCCCCTGGCAGGCTGCGTAACATGGCCCTCGCCTTATAGTGCTCGCTGATTTGCCACCTGGTATCATTGCATATAATTATATTGTACGTGTGCAGGAAAGCGCCACCCGCCACTTGCTCAGAACAAATGGAGTTGAAAGCGGTGATTCTGTCAATATGGCGCCCTGGCGAGCCGCGGTGGAGGCGCATCAACGGCAAGCCGACCACCACATTGGCATCCGTGAATTAAATCTAAGCCAACCTACTGTTGCTGATAGCCGCAAGCTACTAACAAGCACAGCAGCAACCGGGCAGGATTGGGCCAGCAAACTCAATGCCAATGGAAGCCGCCCAACCGGAAGCATCCGCCATCTTCTTCAAACCAGGAGTTACCGTGAGTGCTGCACATCAAATCCATGAGATGCGCCGCTGATAAGTTGCTCGCGCGCGCTCTTTGAGTGAGCCCTTTGTTGTGTCCACGAGATACGTACTTTCTCTGTTTTGTGGAATTGAAAGCGTTAGGGAACGCTTCACTTTTCTCACCAGTTGTAGCTCACAGTTAATTCCCCCCTCCTTCAACGCAATTGCGGGAAACATGTCATCTATCTTCATGCGACTTGCCTCAAACCTCATATTCATTGCGTTGCGGCAATTGGGTTAGTCATCAGATCATTATCACGCCACTGCCGTAGGGTCCTCTACAACGAAAGAAGCCATTCAGATATAACTTGCACCTAGCACACAACCATGTT
Source organism: Cymbomonas tetramitiformis (assembly GCA_001247695.2). Lineage (NCBI taxonomy): Eukaryota > Viridiplantae > Chlorophyta > Pyramimonadophyceae > Pyramimonadales > Pyramimonadaceae > Cymbomonas > Cymbomonas tetramitiformis. The sequence continues at coordinate 12,582 of LGRX02002635.1, read as the reverse complement.
GTACATGGACCAAAATAATGTCACCCATTGTGAGACTCGTGTCATGCTTTAGCATACCACGATTCCACGGACTCGGTATTTAATGGGATGGCACTGGCAACTCAATCATGACCTGCTAGCTATGAATTCCTGGTTGGAGAGCATGCTCCGTATGACAGCGGTTGATGGCTGCAGACTGCCTGATCTACTTCCCACATAATCCCCTGTGCTTTCGAGCGCAACAGATGAAGGTCCCTACTTGGTTTGGAGAACTCATGGGTACTGGGTTGGATCCCTTCTGAGATGATCTCTTTCCTAACCATGGATTCCGTGGAGGGTGCTGCCACGTGCGTGGGCTTTTGCAGATTGCCCCTCTGGAGACAGATACTTTCGAGGCCTCTGCTATCGCTACATGTCAACGTTACATGATTGGAGTACAGCACAAAATACATGTGCAAATCTGGGAATAAGTGGAAATCTGGCATTTGTGACTGACGCATACCTTTACAACTTTCTGGATGCGATAATTTACCATGAGAACCCAGGAGTATCCCCTTGGATCGGTCTCTACTTCGTCGGCGATAAATGGATCTGGGCTGACGGCACCACGCTTTATTATGACGTTTGGGATTCAAATGAGCCAAGCTCATATCATGATCGGAACTGTGCAGCCTTTGACACCAATGACAGAAAATGGAGTAATGTGTTGTGTCAAGACCAGCGCCCATACTTCTGCCAGTATGCAAGTAGGGACCCCCTTGCACACACCATTTCCCTTAAATCTGTGGGAGCGTGTCTTGATCCGCAGGCGGCCCGATGCCCAGGCGGCCGCCCTGCGCCATCCGCAGGCGGCATGATGCCAAGGCGGCCGCCCTGCGCCATCCGCAGGCGGCACGATGCCCAGGCGGCCGCCCTGCGCCATCCGCAGGCGACACGATGCCCAGGCGGCCGCCCTGCGCCATCCGCAGGCGGCACGATGCCCAGGCGGCCGCCCTGCGCCATCCGCAGGCGGCACGATGCCCAGGCGGCCGCACTGCGCCATCCGCAGGCGGCACGATGCCCAGGCGGCCGCCCTGCGCCATCCGCAGGCGGCACGATGCCCAGGCGGCCGCACTGCGCCATCCGCAGGCGGCACGATGCCCAGGCGGCCGCCGTGCGCCATCCGCAGGAGGCACGATGCCCAGGCGGCCGCCCTGCGCCATCCGCAGGCGGCACGATGCCCATGCGGCCGCCCTGCGCCATCCACAGGCGGCACGATACCCAGGCGGGCGCACTGCGCCATCTGCAGGCGGCACGAGGCCCAGGCGGCCGCCCTGCGCCATTCACAGGCGGCACGATGCCCATGCGGCCGCCCTGCGCCATCCGCAGGCGGCACGATGCCCAGGCGGCCGCCCTGCGCCATCCGCAGGCGGCACGATGCCCAGGCGGCCGCCCTGCGCCATCCGCAGGAGGCACGATGCCCAGGCGGCCGCCCTGCGCCATCCGCAGGCGGCACGATGCCCAGGCGGCCGCCCTGCGCCATCCGCAGGCGGCACGATGCCCAGGCGGCCGCCCTGCGCCATCCGCTGGCGGCACGATGCCCAGGCGGCCGCCCTGCGCCATCCGCAGGCGGCACGATGCCCAGGCGGCCGCCCTGCGCCATCCGCAGGCGGCACGATGCCCAGGCGGCCGCACTGCGCCATCCGCAGGCGGCACGATGCCCAGGCGGCCGCCCTGCGCCATCCGCAGGCGGCACGATGCCCATGCGGCCGCACTGCGCCATCCGCAGGCGGCACGATGCCCAGGCGGCCGCCCTGCGCCATCCGCAGGCGGCACGATGCCCAGGCGGCCGCCCTGCGCCATCCGCAGGCGGCACGAGGCCCAGGCGGCCGCCCTGCGCCATCTGCAGGAGGCACGAGGCCCAGGCGGCCGCCCTGCGCCATTCACAGGCGGCACGATGCCCATGCGGCCGCCCTGCGCCATCCGCAGGCGGCACGATGCCCAGGCGGCCGCCCTGCGCCATCCGCAGGCGGCACGATGCCCAGGCGGCCGCCCTGCGCCATCAGCAGGCGGCACGAGGCCCAGGCGGCCGCACTGCGCCTTCCGCAGGCGGCACGATGCCCAGGCGGCCGCACTGCGCCATCAGCAGGAGGCACGATGCCCAGGCGGCCGCCCTGCGCCATCCGCAGGCGGCCCGATGCCCATGCGGCCGCTCTGCGCCATCCGCAGGCGGCACGATGCCCAGGCGGCCGCCCTGCGCCATCCACAGGCGGCACGATGCCCAGGCGGCCGCCCTTCGCCATCCGCAGGCGGCACGATGCCCAGGCGGCCGCCCTGCGCCATCCGCAGGCGGCACGAGGCCCATGCGGCCGCCCTGCGCCATCTCCAGGCGGCACGATGCCCAGGCGGCCGCACTGCGCCATCCGCAGGAGGCACGATGCCCATGCGGCCGCCCTGCGCCATCCGCAGGCGGCACGATGCCCAGGCGGCCGCACTGCGCCATCCGCAGGCGGCACGATGCCCAGGCGGCCGCCCTGCGCCATCCGCAGGCGGCACGATGCCCAGGCGGCCGCCCTGCGCCATCCGCAGGCGGCACGATGCCCAGGCGGCCGCCCTGCGCCATCCCAGGCGGCACGGCCCATGCGGCCGCCCTGCGCCATGCCCCCAGGCGGCCGCCCTGCGCCATCCGCAGGCGGCACGATGCCCAGGCGGCCGCCCTGCGCCATCCGCAGGCGGCACGATGCCCAGGCGGCCACCCTGCGCCATCCGCAGGCGGCACGATGCCCAGGCGGCCGCCCTGCGCCATCCGCAGTTGGCTCAATGCCCAGGCCGCCGCCCTGCGCCATCCACTGGCGGCACGATGCCCAGGCGGCCGCCCTGCGCCATCCGCAGTTGGCTCAATGCCCAGGCGGCCGCCCTGCGCCATCCGCAGGCGGCACGATGCCCAGGCGGCCGCCCTGCGCCATCCGCAGTTGGCTCAATGCCCAGGCGGCCACCCTGCGCCATTCGCAGGCGGCACGATGCCCAGGCGGCCGCCCTGCGCCATCCGCAGTTGGCTCAATGCCCAGGCGGCCACCCTGCGCCATCCGCATGCGGCACGATGCCCAGGCCGCCGCCCTGCGCCATCCGCAGGCGGCACGATGCCCAGGCGGCCGCCCTTCGCCATCCGCAGTTGGCTCAATGCCCAGGCGGCCGCCCTGCGCCATCCACAGGCGGCACGATGCCCAGGCGGCCGCCCTGCGCCATCCGCATGCGGCACGATGCCCAGGCGGCCACCCTGCGCCATCCGCAGGCGGCACGATGCCCAGGCGGCCACCCTGCGCCATCCGCAGGCGGCACGATGCCCAGGCGGCCGCCCTGCGCCATCCGCAGGCGGCACGATGCCCAGGCGGCCGCCCTGCGCCATCCGCAGGCGGCACGATGCCCATGCGGCCGCCCTGCGCCATCCGCAGGCGGCACCATGCCCAGGCGGCCGCCCTGCGCCATCCGCAGGCGGCACGATGCCCAGGCGGCCGCCCTGCGCCATCCGCAGGCGGCACGATGCCCAGGCGGCCGCACTTCGCCATCCGCAGGCGGCACGATGCCCAGGCGGCCGCACTGCGCCATCTGCAGGAGGCTCGATGCCCAGGCGGCCGCCCTGCGCCATCCGCAGGCGGCACGATGCCCAGGCGGCCGCCCTGCGCCATCTGCAGGAGGCACGAGGCCCAGGCGGCCGCACTGCGCCATCCACTGGCGGCACGATGCCCAGGCGGCCGCCCTGCGCCATCTGCAGGAGGCACGAGGCCCAGGCGGCCGCCCTGCGCCATTCACAGGCGGCACGATGCCCAGGCGGCCGCCCTGCGCCATCCGCAGGAGGCACGATGCCCAGGCGGCCGCACTGCGCCTTCCGCAGGCGGCACGATGCCCAGGCGGCCGCACTGCGCCATCAGCAGGAGGCACGATGCCCAGGCGGCCGCCCTGCGCCATCCGCAGGCGGCCCGATGCCCATGTGGCCGCTCTGCGCCATCAGCAGGCGGCACGAGGCCCAGGCGGCCGCACTGCGCCTTCCGCAGGCGGCACGATGCCCATGCGGCCGCTCTGCGCCATCCGCAGGCGGCACGATGCCCAGGCGGCCGCCCTGCGCCATCCGCAGGCGGCACGATGCCCAGGCGGCCGCACTGCGCCATCCGCAGGCGGCACGATGCCCAGGCGGCCGCCCTGCGCCATCCGCAGGCGGCACGATGCCCATGCGGCCGCCCTGCGCCATCCACAGGAGGCACGATGCCCATGCGGCCGCCCTGCGCCATCCACAGGCGGCACGAGGCCCAGGCGGCCGCCCTGCGCCATCTCCAGGCGGCACGATGCCCAGGCGGCCGCCCTGCGCCATCCGCAGGCGGCACGATGCCCAGGCGGCCGCACTGCGCCATCCGCAGGCGGCACGATGCCCAGGCGGCCGCCGTGCGCCATCCGCAGGAGGCACGATGCCCAGGCGGCCGCCCTGCGCCATCCGCAGGCGGCACGATGCCCATGCGGCCGCCCTGCGCCATCCACAGGCGGCACGATACCCAGGCGGGCGCACTGCGCCATCTGCAGGCGGCACGAGGCCCAGGCGGCCGCCCTGCGCCATTCACAGGCGGCACGATGCCCATGCGGCCGCCCTGCGCCATCCGCAGGCGGCACGATGCCCAGGCGGCCGCCCTGCGCCATCCGCAGGCGGCACGATGCCCATGCGGCCGCCCTGCGCCATCCGCAGGAGGCACGATGCCCATGCGGCCGCCCTGCGCCATCCGCAGGCGGCACGATGCCCAGGCGGCCGCCCTGCGCCATCCGCAGGCGGCACGATGCCCAGGCGGCCGCCCTGCGCCATCAGCAGGCGGCACGAGGCCCAGGCGGCCGCACTGCGCCTTCCGCAGGCGGCACGATGCCCAGGCGGCCGCACTGCGCCATCAGCAGGAGGCACGATGCCCAGGCGGCCGCCCTGCGCCATCCGCAGGCGGCCCGATGCCCATGCGGCCGCTCTGCGCCATCCGCAGGCGGCACGAGGCCCAGGCGGCCGCACTGCGCCTTCCGCAGGCGGCACGATGCCCATGCGGCCGCTCTGCGCCATCCGCAGGCGGCACGATGCCCAGGCGGCCGCCCTGCGCCATCCGCAGGAGGCACGATGCCCAGGCGGCCGCCCTGCGCCATCCGCAGGCGGCACGATGCCCAGGCGGCCGCACTGCGCCATCCGCAGGCGGCACGATGCCCAGGCGGCCGCCCTGCGCCATCTCCAGGCGGCACGATGCCCAGGCGGCCGCCCTGCGCCATCCGCAGGCGGCACGATGCCCAGGCGGCCGCACTGCGCCATCCGCAGGCGGCACGATGCCCAGGCGGCCGCCGTGCGCCATCCGCAGGAGGCACGATGCCCAGGCGGCCGCCCTGCGCCATCCGCAGGCGGCACGATGCCCATGCGGCCGCCCTGCGCCATCCACAGGCGGCACGATACCCAGGCGGGCGCACTGCGCCATCTGCAGGCGGCACGAGGCCCAGGCGGCCGCCCTGCGCCATTCACAGGCGGCACGATGCCCATGCGGCCGCCCTGCGCCATCCGCAGGCGGCACGATGCCCAGGCGGCCGCCCTGCGCCATCCGCAGGCGGCACGATGCCCATGCGGCCGCCCTGCGCCATCCGCAGGAGGCACGATGCCCATGCGGCCGCCCTGCGCCATCCGCAGGCGGCACGATGCCCAGGCGGCCGCCCTGCGCCATCCGCAGGCGGCACGATGCCCAGGCGGCCGCCCTGCGCCATCCGCTGGCGGCACGATGCCCAGGCGGCCGCCCTGCGCCATCCGCAGGCGGCACGATGCCCAGGCGGCCGCCCTGCGCCATCCGCAGGCGGCACGATGCCCAGGCGGCCGCACTGCGCCATCCGCAGGCGGCACGATGCCCATGCGGCCGCCCTGCGCCATCCGCAGGCGGCACGATGCCCATGCGGCCGCACTGCGCCATCCGCAGGCGGCACGATGCCCAGGCGGCCGCCCTGCGCCATCCGCAGGCGGCACGATGCCCAGGCGGCCGCCCTGCGCCATCCGCAGGCGGCACGAGGCCCAGGCGGCCGCCCTGCGCCATCTGCAGGAGGCACGAGGCCCAGGCGGCCGCCCTGCGCCATTCACAGGCGGCACGATGCCCATGCGGCCGCCCTGCGCCATCCGCAGGAGGCACGATGCCCAGGCGGCCGCCCTGCGCCATCCGCAGGCGGCACGATGCCCAGGCGGCCGCACTGCGCCATCCGCAGGCACGGCACGCATGCGGCAGGCGATGCCCATGCGGCCGCCCTGCGCCATCCGCAGGCGGCACGATGCCCAGGCGGCCGCCCTGCGCCATCCTGCAGGCGGCACGATGCCCAGGCGGCCGCCCTGCGCCATCTGCAGGCGGCACGATGCCCAGGCGGCCGCCCTGCGCCATCCGCAGGCGGCACGATGCCCATGCGGCCGCCCTGCGCCATCCGCAGGCGGCACGATGCCCAGGCGGCCGCCCTGCGCCATCCGCAGGCGGCACGATGCCCAGGCGGCCGCCCTGCGCCATCCACAGGCGGCACGATGCCCAGGCGGCCGCCCTGCGCCATCTCCAGGCGGCACGATACCCAGGCGGCCGCACTGCGCCATCCACTGGCGGCACGATGCCCAGGCGGCCGCCCTGCGCCATCCGCAGGCGGCACGATGCCCAGGCGGCCGCCCTGCGCCATCCGCAGGCGGCACGATGCCCAGGCGGCCGCCCTGCGCCATCCGCAGGCGGCACGATGCCCAGGCAGCCGCCCTGCGCCATCCGCAGGCGGCACGATGCCCAGGCGGCCGCCCTGCGCCATCCGCTGGCGGCACGATGCCGCAAACATTTGATATATCAGTATGTATCAACCATTGAGCGGCAACCCTCTGATATATCAACATGTATCAATCACTGAGCAGCAACCATCTGATATATCAATATGTATCGATCATTGAGCAGCAACCATCTGATATATCTAGACGTTTTGGGGGGCTTCTCTAAGTGTCATTGCATGAAGTGCTATGACCTTGGAATGCCTTGGCGATAAATAATAGATGACCGATGACCGATGACCGATGACCGATGACCGATGATTGATGACTGATTGTCCATATTTAACAAATAACGAATTGTTCTCCATATTTAACACATAACGAATTATTTTCCATATTTAACACATGACGATGTAGCACCCTAGAAAAAAAAACTCATGATTTTTCTCGACCCTATTGAGCATGTAACATAATTATTTTCCATATTTAACAATTAACAATCTAACACCCTGGGAAAAATCTCGAAAAGTTTACTCGGCCCTAGGGAGGATGTAACATATATACTTGCCATATTTAACAAATAACAAATGAAATCGCGAATGAAATCGAAATCGCGCGGGGGGTGTCTCGGGGGTGCGCGCGGGGGTGCGTGCGCGAGGTGACGGACGGACTAACAGAGTTACACTTTTGGGCCCTTTTGCGTTAATATATAATACTATATCCTATATCTCATATACTATTTCCTGTTCAAATTGGTGTGCAACGAAATTTTTGTGTTTTTAGACTTTCGTAATCCGTGACTCCTGCTGCAGTAAGGCCGAATGACACAGTTAGCTCCGTGACACAAGCAGGATGTACACGTAGCCACGAACCGACACGCTTGTTCAGCTCTGTTCCTTTTGCTCTTCCCACCGCTCCCAACCCAGAGGACTCTTTCCTTTTGGTGACTTGCACGGACAGTTTGGACATCTCATCAACACTGAATTTAGAAAGCACTGTAGTGCACAGAATGGATTTAAAACACTTCACAAAATCATTTTAGTGAAATGTATTGCAGAGCCTGCCTTTGGCAAATGAGGATGCGAGCAAAAGAAAATACTATATTCTACTATATACTACTATATACCATATAGCATATTATATATGCTATATGTTGTTTATAGAGAGAGAGAGAGAGAGGGAGGGAGGGAGAGAGAGAAAGGTTGTCCAACTAGCTATGTACTGAGATCATTTTGGTATGGGGAAAACGTGAAGTGACCCACTCCCCGGTGACCTCATACGCTCCCACTCAAACAAAAAGTCCAACGTTTCTGGGAAAGTCGCATGTACCGACCTCGTCAGGTGAACATTTTGCCCTTACTCTGTATAGTTTGTTCCTGTGGAGAGCCACTGACGACATCATGACTGCGCAAGCCCCTCTGCCTGGATCCTGTCTTTGTCTGTCTGTGCATCGCGTCCACAAGGGCAAAGCATCTGCTTCACCATCTTGTTGCCTGCACCACTTGATTGCCATTGGGCCCCTGCAACGGAGGGTCCAGCTTTGCGCCAACGCCCACACGCTCCATGTAGCTACCATGTCTCAACAAGGGTTGTGCACACCGGCTATAGGACACCAAGTCTGATTCAGACGGTGTTTGATCTGCTTTGGGGGGACGATTGCAGCATGTCCGAGTGCGAAGTTGGAAAGTAACGGAGGTTTGAGAGCGGGCGACTATATACAAGCTGGCACGATCAGGTTGGCCATGCAGTTAGATGGTACGTTGGTGCTAAAAAATACGAATGGGGGTACTGTACTGTGGTCTGCTGGAAATCAGAATGCATTCTTCTTGAGAATGCAAGACGATGGCAATTTAGTTCTTTACTCTAGAGAGCTTGGTGGCAATGTTATATGGAGCACAGGTGCAAAGGGTAGTGGCGCGTACATAATTGTGCAGAACGATGGGAACATGGTAATGATGAGTTCCAACGGTGGCTCCGCACTCTGGGCTACGAACACGGCCTCTAATGGTGGAGATGCTTGTACCGGTATAACCCGGCAAAAACTCCAAATTGAGCTACGCTGCTTGGATCTATGTATCACTGCGTGGATGTGTGCACCGTGCGCAGGTGGTCCGTTGGGATTTATGTATCACTGCGTGGATATCACGTTGCTATTGTTATTTTCTTTGCTTTGGATATGTTTTTCTTGTTTTTCAAGGACATTTTCCCAAAATGCTTCTTAGGATTGGCATTGCGAACATATTATTGTCCTGTTCGTTTTCTGTCTCTCAATTAGCTGTTGGATTGTATATGTAGATCAGTTGGCAACGTTCTCTGCTCCGCATAGAACACATAGTCTCGCAAATGCTGTAGCATCCTTTTTCATCTCATGCCTGCTTTGGAATCTCCATGGAATGAATTTAAGCTTGCGTTCCCACCGTACTGACACACAATATTTGGGGTGATGCTACAGGGACACAATCACCGACATCTTCAGGTTTTGGCCCCTTTCCCCTCTCTCTTCTTCCTGTGCGCGCATATCAGTGTCTTTCACGCTCGTTGCCACGTGGCATCTTTCCATCTGCATCCTTCACCTGAGGGACCACCCCTGCTCCCTCTGTCAAGGCTTTGAATCGTGTCCGCATGTCAAATACCGCCCGGTATCTCCGTTTGCTTTGGGCTGGTGTTGGACTAGTTCAATCAGCGTTCGGTTGATGCTGACTGTCATGGGACTTGTCTGTGGGCGCCTTGCGTCCCCATTGGTCCAATCAGGATTAGGGGATGGCACAGTGGCATGCCTCCCTGGGTGGAGTGCCTTTCGGAACAAGTGCTATCGGTACTTCACCAGTGCTGCAAATTACGACACCGCTTCCTCAAACTGCGCCGGCTATAATGCCGCGGGGACACTCGTGACCATCCCGGACGCAGCCACACACAATTTCGTTTTTCAACTTGGTTTCGGAACTTCTGAGTTTTTCATCGGCTTGCGCGACTACTCTTCCAGCAGCTGGGATGGAAACTACCTCACCTATGCTTGGGCCGACGGCACTCCGTACTCCTTCATGATGTGGAAATATGGAAACATTGGAAGCGAGCCCAACTCGGCGGGCGAGCGCTGCGTGGCGATGAGGAATTCGCCGGATCACCCAAATGTGGGCTTCCCTGGTTCATGGGATGATATTAGTTGTTCATGGGAAAAAGCTTACATATGCCAGTATCCCGGTGCTGCCCGGCCGCCTAGCAACGCTTCCACGGGCGCAGTGAGGGTGGGGGAGACACACATACAATTCATTGAGTGCCTGAGGGCAGGCGCCCAAGTCAGCATGCAGGTTTCTGCAAGTCGTTTCATCAACTCAAGCATCGCAGCACGCGCCACATCGAGCAGACATCCCAGGGTTGGCACTTGACAGAGAGGCAGGTGCATGTGAAGCACCGAGTGATTTGACAGAGAGGCAGGTGCAGGTGACGCACCGAGTGATTTGACAGAGAGGCAGGTGCATGTGACGCACCGAGTGATTTGACAGAGAGGCAGTTGCATGTGACGCACCGAGTGATTTGACAGAGAGGCAGGTGCATGTGACGCACTGAGTGATTTGAAAGAGAGGCAGGTGCAGGTGGTGAGCGGTTTGACAGAGAGGCAGGTGCAGGTGACGCACCAGTGGTTTGACAGAGAGGCAGGTGCATGTGACGCACCGAGTGGTTTGACAGAGAGGCAGGTGCATGTGATGCACCGAGTGATTTGACAGAGGCAGGTGCATGTGACGCGCAGTGGTTTGCAGAGTGGCAGGTGCATGTGGCGCACCGAGTGATTTGACGAGAGGCAGTTGCATGTGACGCGCAGTGGCTTGTCAGAGAGGCAGGTGCACGTGACGCCGAGTGATTTGAAAGAGAGGCAGTGCATGTAACGCGCAGTGGTTTGACAGAGAGGCAGTTGCATGACGCACCGAGTGGTTTGACAGAGAGGCAGGTGCAGGTGGCACGCACCGAGCGGTTTGACAGAGAGGCAGGTGCAGGTGACGCACCAGTGATTTGACAGAGAGGCAGTTGCATGTGATGCACCGAGTGGTTTGATAGAGGCAGGTGCACGTGACGCACCGAGTGATTTGTCAGAGCGGCAGGTGCATGTGACGCACCGGATGCCTTGTTAGAAAGGCAGGTGCATGTGACACACCGAGTGAATTGACAGAGAGGCAGGTGCATGTCGCAGGTGCAAAGGGCAGGTGCATGCCCGCTCGAGCCGCTGTCGCTGCCGCCACTCCCCACCTGTTGCCAGCCCACCCCCCTTCCTTGATTCACCTGTTGCGCCGCCCATCTACAAGCTCCCCCGAACCCTGATTACCTTTTGTGTTGTTGTCGCACACCATGTTCGTCTTTTTGGTTCCAAAAGCACCGAAGCACATGGCACCACAGCACCGCAAATTGCCGCGGTCGCCCGACAGCCGCCGATCTCTTCCACAAATGCCAACCCATTATTGGCTGGGGATAAATGGCCGCGGTTCCTCATTCGGGTTTGAGGCCCAACGCATTCGTGTACCTCGAGCCTCGTTGGAAACCTTGTGCCGAACGCCCGAGAAATCCATCGTATATGACGCCAACACGACAACAGGGGAGACGACCCCTGCACAGCCCCAAACAGGGGCCTGCACAGCATCAGCTTACGGCCCGTGACACTACGCTGCTAAATGAGGAAGGGCAAACAAGCGTGCCCCAACACACCGGAAGTCACCCCGACACCCCATAGCTACACACAGGTGACAGGAGAGAGACAAACTCACGTGTGACGCCGCAGCGAGACAAACTCACCATGTTCGACGCAAGCCACAAGTTCCAAGAAATCACACCACATGCCCTGCGACCTAATGGAGGTCCAGCGTCGACAGACATACGGAAGGGAACAAATAGACAACGGACACACAACCAAACAACAAAACGGAAAGACACACCGAAAATTATGTAAACAGAAAGACGACGCCCATCTAAATCTGCCAACAGAAAGACACAAAGACAGACAGACAGGCAGCCAGATAGAACCCCACAAATAGAATTATGTAAGGTAACCGTGGCAAGTGTTTCCAGCGATGTTGGTGCGGTCCATCACCTGCCCTGGCTTTGTTGAAATGCGAGAGGAACTTCCATTGCAGATGTTTGTGCATTCCATCACTTGCGCTGTGCTGGAATGAGAGCAGAGGTATCTGCTTTCCCATTGCTGATCAGGGCCCACTTCCCATCTCCCAGTTCCCGAAAGCTAGACGCAGTTCCCGAAGGACACACCTCTTTGCCAAATTGACGTTGGGTTTGGGTGTGATGCTGGGGTGGGTGGGACTTATGTATGAGCGTCGTCAGGATCCTATACAAAATATCACAAGAGCGGTTGCAGCGGGCGAAATGAACTTGGCATCCTTTCAACAACGTTGGACGCATGCCAGGCAGCATGCGATAGCAAAAACAGTTGCGTGTCCTTCGAATACGACACGAGCGCGGGTGCATGCCAGCTCTCGTCCTCGTGCACATACGACCTATCAACACAGGGCGATAGTGATGATAAGTGGTACTTGTATGTGAAGCTGACAGGTGTGCCTACGGCTAACAAGGTGGTCTTGCACGTGAGTGAGATGCGGGTGCATGTTAGTTATGTGTGAGGGGATATGCCCTCGGTGTGAAGGCACGCCGTGCAATGTGTGAGCGGGATATGCCTTGAAGGTGAAGCCACGTCGTGCAATGTGTGAGCCGGGATATGCCTTGAAGGTGAAGCCACGTCGTGCAATGTTTGAGCGGGATATGCCTTGAAGGTGAAGGCACACCGTGCAATGTGTGAGCGGAATATGACTCGAAAATGAAGGCACGCCGTGCAATGTGTGAGCGGGATATGC
>LGRX02002634.1:0-43487 GCA_001247695.2 Cymbomonas tetramitiformis | reverse complement strand
ACGTGATCTTATTCCGAGGATTCATGGCGTGGGGCAATTCGGGAGAATCAGGTAATTTGGCTTTGGCGAGTGTGCCGATGGCGGTGTTTGGAGTTGGAGGTGGGCTGGAGAAAGAGTCGGCCGCCATGTTCAGCACCGCCGTATCCATTATCGGTCTGGACATGGCGATCCGCAGCCTTGCCGCCAAGCTCAGGTTTACCCTCCCTCCGCCTCCAGGAGGCGCCCCACATTTTGCCAGAGGCCACACCATTTTCTATCACGAGATAAATGGCAGCTCAACCATTAAATATTTGTGGATTTTGGGGCTTTTCTTGAGCAGCTTTAGAATTTAGCCTGACGGACATGTTGAGGTACCATGGTGAATGCATGTCTCCGGCTTGGCGCAATGGACTGTGGCGTGTTACATTATGCTAGCTTCTCCATACGTGGCATCCGCCGCAACGCAGATCATTTGGCGTGGTGGTCACTGCACACTGGCATGGGCAGACAGTGACCGAAGTAACATTGAGCCTTGCAGATGTGATGAAGGCAGTTCGGTATTTGCTCAGCAGGCATGCTCTGATGTAAGCTAAGTAAAGGGATAGCATGGTGTTGTTGTGCTGCCGGCGGATGACTAAGATAATGAAAAGGGCGTGACGTGATACGCAGATTGAGAGCTTCCAGAATTACTTCAACGACTGGCAAGAGTCAATAGTGTCCACCGTATAGTACGCACTGTGCTCCAGGGCACATCGGCAACGCTCAAAGCCATGGAAAGGGAAGTTGTTGACATGTGTACGTGTATCAGTAGAAGATGAAAATAGTTGCTGTACGTTGAGTGGATGTAGCGGCTGTGGGTACCTTGAAATGTGCATTTGCTTCGCGATTGTCGCTGCGTTCTTGTTCTCAGTAGCACGCCAAGTCCTGCACGAGTACACAAATACATATGTCAATCGGGGACGAACACGTTTACTGGAGGTTGAGGGGAAAGTGCGCACCTCTCAACATACATCTTCTCTTCGCGAATCGCACTGATCGCTTTTCTTGGGTCGGGGTTTTTTGGGAAGACTTTTAGAGCCTTTTGGGAAGAAAAATGACACGATAGGCCCTTTTTGGGAAGAATTGTGACAACTGACGCATGTGTACGTATCCCGATCAAAATAATTGTTACAGTTAAAATCGCTCGAGAACCCATGATGTGTTAAGCACGAGAGTCCACGCATTAAGCTTCCCTTGCATATTCTCTTTTCGCGATTATTACTGGTCATACCAGCTTGAAAACGTCCAACGTGTAGCCGATGTAGCGTAATGGCATATTAGCATTCACATTTTGGATACATTACGTGATGCATTAATCAAGACAAATTCGGAAATGTGAACTCATTCATCTTAACCGTGCACTGAAAATGTAGCAATATCTGCATTCAATCGTGCGTACCCGCGAAAAAGTTGGAGTGGGTTACGCCACAATTGGGTGTATGGCATATGACTGCTTTTTCGTACGGTATGTCATTTTGAGACGCAAAAGATTTGGTTTGGTTTTTGACACATTCACCTTTCGCATACGGCATACATATGATACTCGCAGTACTGTCCCATTTTACAGCAGATGACGCTTTGAGCATTTTGCGATGTACAAATGCTATTGGTTAACTATATAATTCCAACTTAACGCGGAACGCGCACTCTCTCGCAGTGAGACCCCGTACAGCCAGGCGAAGATTTCTAAGATTGTGTTTTCATCTAAGTAACGTATTCCTATATAATATTATCACACATTTCTACTGAGTCCGTGGGTATCCGCATCGCGGAGAATGATAACCGCTTTCGCTACTTTTGGAAGTCGCGAAAATCCTAAAATCCCGTTCACTATACCCACATGAACGCGCCGGCCCTTAGCGAGATGTGTGGTTGGCCGTTCAAACTGCACGACTTAATGTTGAAAGATGACACATATAATATACTATTTTGGTAAACGGTTCCCTCATCCGCTGCGCATGCATGCTTGCAAGCGAGCGCGGAGATGAGGGACGATACCCTAGCGGAAACGTGGACGCGGTGGACATCCGCGTTTTTGCTTGGGCTCACAGCGCGTTCTCAGATGCTCAAAATGTGTTCGCTATGCGTATATGATATGCGTGGTACGATTGTGATATGCATGATGCTTTCATGCGGTGCGTATGTCGAGCCATTCACTCGATGCTTGCCCAGTGACCCCCTCCCTTGCGCGGCGTCCCAGGCGCCCAGAATATGCACGGATCTCGCGCGCGCGCAAAAAATATGTTGTTCCTAACACGCCCAACCATAAGTATGCTAAGTTTCGATGGTTGCGGTCTATCTCTCAGACCTCTACCTCACGCTGCTGGACAGCGACTTACGGGCCCCGTAAGTCGCTGTCCAGCAGCGTGAGGTAGAGGTCTGAGCGAAAACATGTGAGCGGATTGTGTTTTGTTCGACGTGAGCACGTGACGGAGGCTAGACAAGTCATCATACCACGGATATGCAAATGAAAAATATAAAAGTTAGATTTCACCAACAAATATTTTAGTGAATATAAACCGTTGGTATATTCACTACATCGCGGCCAGATTATTAGCTGGAAAAGAAATCCCGCAATACTTTTGGTTATTGGTCATGCAGACCACAGGCTAACATGGCCTCGAAGCTATCTTCCCGGAATCGTGAAATGTTCATAAATTTGTATATGGTATTTTGTCTATTGTACGATTTATACCCATTGCAAAATGCTATGAGGACTGAGAGTGTCACTGAGAGGGAAATAAGATTTTAACCTAAAATTTTTAGTGGGCCACATACTCATGCGCGTCAATGTACGTCGCGTGCGTCACGCATGAGTCATTGTCACAATTCTTCCCAAAAAGGGCATATGGCATAATTCTTCCCAAAGGGCTCTAAACTTCTTCCCCATAAAGGAATTTACCGCTTTTCTTGCGGTCAAAGCGATCCGCGCACTCAGTGCACTGAGTAAAAACTATTATCTGCGAGTAACAACCATAGCATGGCCGGCGAGGACCGGCGAATGATTCCGCCAGGGACAACTCCATTCGCGTTGTGTCAGGGATATGACTGATGACATATGTGGCATACATGTCATACCTGTCATACCATGTCATGTCATGTCATATGGCATAATGACATACAGTCGTCGAGTATTGTCAGTACGGTCGACTATGACATGTGCAGTCATAATGTCTGTCATCCACCTAAGGTGAGTGACATATGTCATCGAGAGGCCAAGTATATGGCATCGAGATGGCGAAGCAAGACAAGTTCTTGAAGAACCGAAGGGTCCTGATAAGACGCGTCTTCGCTTCTAGCATGCACTGAACAACATGCGAGCATCAATGGCTATATCGACCAGCCGATGCGGGAAGTTCACCTAGTGCTCTCGGGTTCACAACCCGATGGTGGTAACGCATGAGATGCGTGAGAGCACTGGGGTATATGAGGAGCATTGGGCTCAAGCAAGCACTTCTGGTCAACAGACTGCTGCACTCATAATCCACCAGAATATTGCGTTTTGCTGTTACCGTTCAATAACAGCAGCGTCACACATACTGTTCGCATAGCGAACCGTGACATTGGTATCCTCCGCTCAGGCGAAGAACGAGAACTCAAGTGCAGCAGATTTGACACATATACATATATTGATTTGTATACAGCGCGACTGAGTTCGCACACATGTCGTCGAATATCTGCACATACTCGACAGCTTTCGCTTCAATACATCGTCGGCGATCAGCAGCGATCAGCGGAATTGTGCATAAAACAATCGGCGCGACATAATCGCATTCAACATATACTGCGACGAGGTGTGCGCACGATGTATGTATGCTGTCAAAAATCGCAGGTTATGGTACGATGCGCGAGAATTAAGCTCGTATATGAAAAATGAGCGTCAGTGCACATAATCTCATCAACCGCGTCAGAGATGCACATAATCTCATCATCAGCGACAGCGACATTCGCAATTGTACCGCGCGACCCGTACAGTATACATAAAGATGTGCGATGATCATAATTCGTACCGTGCGACGCAGATGTGCGATGATCATAATTCGTACCGTGCGACGCAGATGTGCGATGATCATAATTCGTACCGTGCGACTCAGATGTGCGATGATCATAGTTCGTACCGTGCGACGCATGCATCAGTATGCAGATCGACATGCGACATTCACAATTTGTATCACGCGACATATACCGTATGTAAAATCGCGATGTTCGTACCATATTGCACCAAATGGGCGCATACAGCGACAGATCGACGCATGAGGCCCAACTATACACACACATGCTGTGCAGAGATAGTGTGTGCGACATCATCATCATTATACACATACATGCTGTGCAGAGATAGTGTGTGCGATATCGTCGTCATCGTCATACACATAAATGCTGTGATTGTGAATGAATGGTCATTATTATCACAGATCATTATTATCACAGACCACTATCACATAGCATACTGTGATTGTGTGCATGAGCTATACTGTGATAGAAATCAGCTTGATCACATGTATAAATCCAGTATACATGCATACATGCATACATGCATACATACTTTGCTACTACTGTGCTTGGTATACATACATCCATGCATCATTGCTTGGCATGCACGCATACAGCCTGATCACGATAGCGGCTGTGCATACTGTCATACATGCCCATTATTACTGTGACATATTGCTAGAACTTGCAAGTCCAGTGCTATATATATTGAAAACCCAAGTAATATAAGATACCAGTCTTGGTTGTTAAGACATGAATTAGTTCAGTTGTTCCATGACGAAGGATTTGGGATTGGACATCTGTTCTCCTGTTAATCAAGTTGTATATTCATCGGAGCTACTTGTGAAAATTTACCATTTAACTCATCATTCATCATGATGAGATGTACAGGATTACAGCAGTATACTAAATATATTGATATACATCATACTTGTTATATGCTGTCCAGTGGTATACAGACAAACCTGTATGATTAACTTATATCAATTTACTTCAGTGTACTCAATCAGTAAGTACATACACAATATATAGTTACTGTGTATACCATTCCATCAGATGCACATCACTATAATACTATATATAATAGTACTTATACAGTACTTACACTAACATTTATGTTAATACATGTTCTAGATATATTGACATTACACTAAATCAGCAAGTGTACATGATCAATGTAAGTGACAATATATCTCATGTATAATGCATAGATACCATTCCACAAACACATGTGCGTGTGGAATGTCAGCGATGGCGATACATATGGGAACATGATCACATAACATGCTGTAGGGCTGGATGGAGATATCTCCAGACCCGAAGGCAATATACTGTGCTCATGAAAACAGCTGGTCACTGTTGAGCACAGTCCATGCACTCTCATATATCGCTGGAGCAACACCATCTTCCACTTATGCATTTTGACAGTTGAATCAGAAAATTGATCACACTTCGATGCATGTCTCAATCAGTATATTCAGAATTCACTTTGATATCTGACAAATAGCTGATAGAGATTACTATGAGCATTGCTCTGATTACTTAGTATCTGGATGGTACTACCATCCAGAGGACTGTCATAGATCCAAAGATAAAAAGCAGACCTCCAGCAGACCCATTCGTGGGTAGGCAACGCGATCAACAGCCAAGGACAGGCGACCGAACCGAGGAGTAAGTCTCGCCTGAAGCTACTCGCTGAAGGTTATCCAAGGAGTTGACAGTCCTAAGTAAATAATAAACCATCTGACAAATTATCACTTAGTGTCTGCAAGTCACTATTGATAAGTGCTGGAAGTGTCACACCGCTCACTATTGTGACTCTTCCCGTAGTAGTGTTTATGACTGTCACCCGAACCCGAACCCTAACTGTATGCCCATATAACGGGTAAACTTATCAACTTCATTACATTCTGAGAAAACTATCACTGAGTGAATATATCCCGGGTCTTAGGGGTATATCCAACAGGTTATGGGCCTACCACGCTTCCACTCTAAGTCTATATATTTAGGTCATGGGTTTTAATCAGTAAAACCCCAAATAATGACCATGCACATATCTTCACAGAAACACCATGAAAAATATCAATTTCGATTTCATGTGTGAAAGTGAGATATCTTACAGAGTTGTGAAAGGTGTATACATCATTGTATACACTGAGACTTATATATATATATAAGCCCAAAATGGCAAAAATGGGTGAAAATGTTGTGCGGAAGATTTCAAAAATAAAATTTGAGTCCAATTGTTTCGCGGAATCCCATTTTATACCTATTAAGGTACCCAGGAAAAATAATGCCACATTTCACATCTCGTGTAACACCCTAAAAATCTCGTGTGTAACACCTAGGGGTGTAACACACACACACCTCAGAGTTCACATAATAAACAGTGACATACTGAGTACAGTATTTCTTCTTTCCTTCAAAGAAAAATGCATACTACTCATTTTATATATATATATATATAGGTGTTACTGATACCTTATAACACCCTAAAGTCACCGCATGCGATTAGGGTCACTGTAACCCACACAGCCTGAAATGCCACAAAATATTAGTGAAACACACTGTATTTGGCATTGTAGTCATGCTGAAATCAGCACAATCATGACTAATATTTCGGGCTACAACCCAAGAATTGTAGGGCAACATCCCAAGAACGGTATAGTTGCTTCCTATAAGGATTGCATGCTACCTAATGAGGTATATAGGCACTTGACAACTGCCTATGATTATCACACTTCCTTGAGGGGGGAAGATGGTGGAATCGTGTATACATACTTCACCTCATTATATAATGTACAAACATGATATATGTACAAATATATATATATATATATATCACACACACACATCCAATTTTGAAGGTTTTTGTTGGTGTGGTGTTTGTTTTATAGATGGTTGTTCCAGCAATAGATGCAAATCCAGCTAATTGGTTCTTTGACATCATGGGTTCATATGATGCTTACAGCAGATTTAAAGTACCAAAGTGGTTGACTGGTTATGCTGATACACAAACCCGATATGATGATATAGGGTACTTTGATGGCATCAGTAGAATGAAACCAGATATGAGCCGCTATAGAGATCCGGAAACAGAGCCTCGGGAGCCAGAAGAGGAGTACACAGAAGATCATGCACCGCCCATCTTCACAGACCCAGATGCTGGACAGGTACACTCAGCATCAGTTCCAGCAGCACCCATACCTAAGGTGAAAATGAATCCACCAAAGGAATACAGGGTCGGACAGGATGCAGAGGTATGGATGGAGACAGTGGATAGATATTTTCAGTTCACCTATCCAGGAGCAGCAGACAAGGATCTCATCACAGTTTTTCTTACCTTCCTCCAGAATAACGACAGACATTTCTTTCATGTCGTGGCAAAGACACCTGATGCCACGTATGAAAAAATCAGGACCACATTCCTCAGGCAGTTCGGAAACCCCCATAAGCAGTCAGTTGCCAAAAAACATTTGATGGCACTGCAGCAGGGTAACCAAACATTCTCAGATTACCTACATACATTTACATCACTGGCTTCGTTAGCATCAGTTGATTTGGAGGATGTCCTGATAAAGGATCGGTTTGTCAGCAATATGGAATCAGATCTCAGAAAACAGTTCCATCTCAGATTCCTCACGGAAAATGAAAGGAATAACCTGCCGTGGGCACAGACCACACAGATACTGCTCGATTTGAACTATGTACAGTAGTTCATTCGAAGCAGGCAGAGACCCTACACTATAGGGGTCAAAAGGATTAGTCGGGAGGTCCATCCAAATAGGAAAAGGATAAAGGTCGTGGCAACAAGCCACATGACCGTGGCAACCAGAATCAGGCCAACCAGAATTCCCAGAAAAATAAAGGGAAAGGCAAAGGAAAAGGAAAGGGAAAAGGAAAAGGAAAAAGATCAGCATCATCTTCTTCTTCTTCCCAGTCTTGTGAACGTTGTGGTCGTTCAGGTCACATCAAAAAGGATTGTTTTTCCACAAAGATAGCAGATGGAAAACCCATAAAAGGCAATCCTCCAGCTCAGAATCCATGGAATCAGAGAGGAGGACAACAACAACAGAATAATCAGGGTGGCAAAAGTGAGTCTAACAAGCTCCTAAAAACAGTCAACACCCTGGTTAAGGAGCTTCAGAATCAGCAGAGCATTAATGCAGCAGTTGCAGCTCCCGCTCCAGCATCAGCTCCAGCTCCTCAGGGAAACTCTCCGGGTACTGCACAGGTACCAGTGATGAGGGCACCCCGGGGATAGATCAGCCTGAACATCTCACTGGAGCAAGTGGCCGGGTTGAGAGTATCTCAGAAGAAGTCCTATCCAGTTTGACATTACAGTTCCAGCAGATGGACACTCCCTCAGATCACATCGCACAGATGCAATCACAGACAGCACAGCTGAAATCACAGAAGAAGCTGTTGTTGTATAAGGGGAAAGTATATGGACAGAGTGCTCATATTTTGATAGACCCTGGAGCCACATCGTCATTCATCGACAGACAATTTGCTACTCAGCTGGGTATATCACCATCAGAAGCATCATCATTCTCAGTGGGGTTGGCTGGAGGAAGCCAATTACCCTGTACATCCTATCTTCCCAATGCTACATTTACGCTGGGTAAGTATAAGGATTCGGTGGATCTATATGTTATTGATATGGCACCCTTCACAGTCATCCTGGGACAGGATTGGTTGGAGAGGAGAAATCCACATATTGACTTTCAGTCCAAGAACATGACGATCACCAAGACACACTCTTCAGGTTCCAGTGTTCGCACAGTTCTTTCCAGAGTTGAAGATACTCAGGAACATCATTTCAGATCGAGATCCCAGATTTACTTCTTCATTCTGGCAAACACTGTGGAAATCTACTGGTACGAGATTGTCTATGACGTCTTCACACCATCCACAGTCGAATGCAAGCAATGAGCGAAGCCATGCCTTCATTGAGGACATCCTCAGGTATTTTACATTTTGTTTGATGCATGATTCACCAACCTCCGGTTTATAATTACTGATTAGAAAGTATTTTTTTCCCTCAGGTGTTGTTGCAATGATACTTCAGCCAATTCGTGGGAGGACAAGTTGCCTCTGGTGGAGTTTGCAATTAACAACACAGTTTCTGCTACGACTGGTTACATACCCTTTTATCTCGACTCGATGGCGCATCCACTTTCGCCTCATGATCTGGCAATCACTATTCCGCCAGAAGCTCCTGTTCCAATACAGAATGCTATTCGAGATCACTTTGACCAGTACTCGGTTGTTCATGCCAAAGAATGCGGTAGACAACATTTTCCGAGCAGCAGAAATCAACCGAGCCAGATTCAATAAGACTCACATGCCCCGACAATTTGCAATAGGGCAGAAAGTTCTTCTTCGGACTGAGTTTATCCAATGGGCTGGTTTGACAGAGGCAGGCAGACACTTTAAGCAGCCATAAATTGGGCCGTTTACCATATCCAAAGTTGTCAGCCATGGACGTGCTTATGAGCTAAATTTCGGGGATCTCGACATTCGTATCCATCCGGTTCAGCCTGTATCCAGAATAGAGTTATATAATGACTCAATCCAAGCACCTTTGCCTTTGCCACAGATGATCACCGAAGAAGGGCAACCATTATTTGAGATATCACACATTCTCTCAGATAAAATCACTAGAGGTGTCAAGTACTATTCAGTGCGATATGCTGGCTACGGCCCTGAACATGACACCTGGGTTAGAGCCACAGAGCTGACCGATGCAGCAGACATAATAGCTGCCTACGAAGGCTAACAATATATTAAGCCTATTGCCCTTACTTCTTGTAATATATACTAATACATGTCGATCATCTATATACCCTGCTCTTAATGTTTTATCATTATGTTGTATCAGGAGCAGGAAATTGATCCTCCCTTGCTGAGGTGTAGTGAGCCTTGTACCAATTCATACCCTTGCACAGATACGCATACATGCGGGTACCATATCTGTGGATAAATAAAAACTGCTACACTGCCTTTGCCAGACCGTGGTTTGTCATTCGGATCTTATGGCCAGTCATTCTGAGCTGCCGGAATGTTCTGAGGTAGATGGAGTTGTGATCCTGAGTTGTGTTCGACATACATAACTAAACGAATTCACATTAGTACGTTGTCGAATCCATCTATGAAATGTTCGTCAGAGCGCGCGTACCGGACCGAAAAAAGGAGTTTGGCAGATCGGGTGAGGATTTAAAGTGGACTCATAGAGACCCTCCGATATCTCGTAAGCAGGGCCTTCTCCGACTGTATTAAAACAAACCTTGGAAAAGAAGGTTCTCCATTCGGCCTATGAACCTCCATAGCAGCTTCAGGAGGGGAGGAAGGGGTGGATGCATTATATAAGGCCGTGGAAACGAGTACCCAATGGGTCGAATCGTCGATCGGCAAGCGCAATATCTCTCCGTAACGTAAACCTCGGAAGATACCCTGAGCGTCACTCTGAAATACGAAACGCAAAGCAATCAGGGGGGCTACATCCTAAGAACTGTAGGGCTATATGCCTAAGGTGAGGGTTTAAAGTGGACTCAGTTCCCCCCGATATCCTAAAACACCTTGAGGGACGCCTCATCGGTGTAAGACTGGCCAGTTCAACAACAAAGACATCAAAAACATATACAAAGGTATGCACCCTATATCGTGAGGTCACAACACTTCTAAGAGGGGAGATCTGTCAGGGATATGACCGATGACATATGTGTCATACCATATCATACCATGTCATGTCATGTCATATGTCATAATGACATACAGTCGTCGAGTATTGTCAGTACGGTCGACTATGACATGTACAGTCATAATGTCTGTCATCCACCTAAGGTGAGTGACATCTGTCATCGAGAGGCCAAGTATATGGCATCAAGATGGTGAAGCAAGACAAGTTCTTGAAGAACCGAAGGATCCTGATAAGACACGTCTTCACTTCTAGCACGCACTGAACAACATGCGAGCATCAATGGCTATATCGACCAGCCGATGCGGGAAGTTCACCTAGTGCTCTCGGGTTCACAACCCGATGGTGGTAACGCATGAGATGCGTGAGAGCACTGGAGTATATGATGAGCATTGGGCTCAAGCAAGCACTTCTGGTCAACAGACTGCTGCACTCATAATCCACCAGAATATTGCGTTTTGCTGTTACCGTTCAATAACAGCAACGTCACA
Organism: Cymbomonas tetramitiformis; assembly: GCA_001247695.2. Taxonomy (NCBI): domain Eukaryota; kingdom Viridiplantae; phylum Chlorophyta; class Pyramimonadophyceae; order Pyramimonadales; family Pyramimonadaceae; genus Cymbomonas; species Cymbomonas tetramitiformis. Next base: position 32,285 of record LGRX02002634.1, on the reverse strand, counting down.
CATACTGTTCGCATAGCGAACCGTGACACGTTGCTACGACTTCAATCAATATATACAGATATTCCAAAACATCAGTGTGAATAACATTTCACACGGACATGGGCAGGTTCCTGTAGAACTTTGTCCAACCGATTGTGCGGCTATCCAGGCGAAAGCAACAAAGAGAAGGGTCTGCTTGATCAAAATTAGTAAAGAGCAAAGCTCGTGAGTATTTGTTACATCACAGGATGATACTGCGAAGGCTTCCGTCTGGTTTGCAATCATTGGTGACTGTTGCAGCCGAGCACCCCACTAACTTGACTTCCCGAGAACAACCCGCGGCCAGACATACATACATGCTCACATCGAAAATATGTCAGAGGTTGGGGCGAAAAATATTGTGCTCACCACTTGCTGCGAATACAACACACTGCGCAAATCCACGCAGGCGCGCAAGAGTACGACGCCAGGGCAGTTCAGTAGCTCCACAGTTCAAACAAATTTTGAAACTTTAAACTCATAACTAGAAACCTTAGCGTCAATTTGAAACCCGTCTGAACAACGCAGTGCCATCCGCCATCGCCATCAACCAAAGTGCCAACGCCATCCCAAAAAATCGCATTTTGCTGGAACAGTCACACCGCTTGCTTTGTGACTCTTCCTATAGTAGTGTGTATGACTGTCACCCGAACCCGAACCCTAACTGTTTATGCCCGTTATATCGGGTTAACTTATCAGCTTTAATACATTCTGAGAAAACTACCACTGAGTGAATATATCCCGAGTCCTAGGGGTATATCCAACAGGTTTGGCCCCACGCACTCTTTTTTTAGACACTGCGATTTTTAGCCATGTCTGGCTAAACAGCGACGCTTGAGATGGAGTGAGGGGCTCCACTAGGGGCGCGGCGGAGCGGTATGGCCTAGCTAATGCCTGGTTGATTGGATTTGCGGGAAGCTTGTGCACGAGGCGGACTTCATTTTCCTCGCTTCGCGTTGGTTGACGTTGGAAATTTTGGTCGGATCCGACACCACTTTCCTTGGCCGCGTCACTCTGCATCCACATGCACGTGGGGATTTTTTTACGCCACGGCTTTCCCTTGTTTTCCTCGACAACCGCATTACGACTTTTGGCCGCCGCTCCTTCCGCACCTCGTCCCATTTTCCCTCACTTCGTCTCTACAGTCTCTTTCTATCACCATGGTTGCGACTAGATTGACCTCAAGTATGGCGTCTCGCCGACGCTCTTTAGCTACGATTTTCGACTCCGCTGCTGCCCGTAATTCCGTCACGCCGGCTACGCCGGCAACTACTGGTGTTCCGGCTGCGAACTCCGCTCAAGCTGTTTTCTTGGCGGGTGTTCGCACTCTCACCCGTGAGCGCTTCGACGAGAGCGTGGCGAAGCACGTGATCCGAAAATGTTTCCGTGAGAAGCATGATCGATTCACGGGAACGGAGTCCAACGCGCAGGTGCTTCTCTCCAAGCTAGTGCCTGCTCTCCAGGAGGCTTTCGAGGCGCAGGATGCTTTGTTTGCGCCGATGTTCGACTTGGAGGACTCCGCGTTGGCCGTCCGTCCCGAGGCCAACAAACTTCTTTTTTCAACGCTCGAGCTCATCGTATGTCCCGCCTCTCCAGCGGGTGACTGGCTCGAGGCCTCTGCGACGTTGCACCCGCTGGACGGCAAGCGAGCCCTTCTGGAGCTCGCACGGCGTCTGCTGGACTCCGGTGCACCCTTCCAGGGGACATCGGACCTCCTTGGCGTCCGCTTGAAGGCCCACACCGACCCGTCCGAGTCCATCACGGACTTCAACGCGGCCTTACGGTCCGCCAAGAGGCGCAACACTCTCGACGATGACGAGGTGAAGGAGCTGTTCCTCGCGGCGCTGGACCCGGGTTCTACGCGCCGGTGGTGTCGCGACTCTTCACGCACCAGCAGCGGGCGGCCGTGGACCTCCTCACCATTCAGCAATGGGTCCTCGAGTGCTACGCCCGACACGTTGCAGCCGGTACGCACACTGCCTCGTTCACCTTGTCCGCGGCAGCCGTGGCCACTGACGGCGACACCTCGCAGCTGTCCGACCTCACGGCCATCATCCTCGACGTGAAGCGGCAGCTGAAGGTCCTCACGGACAAGGTCAACGGGCGGGGTTTTACCCCGCGGGCGGACAAGAACAAGATCGGCAACGGGGGAGGCGGCTCCGGTGTTCGTTTTGCGGCAGGTGACCTCCCGACGGGAGGAAACTGGCCGCAGTCGCAGGTGAGGAAGCGCGTTGCCTTTCACAAAGGCAGCGGCGACTTCATTCCGTTCTGCCAAAATTCAACGTGCAAGAAAGACGAGGCCCGCCACTGGCACCGCGACTGCCCGAACGGCGGCAAGCACGGCGCTGGGGGGAGCTTCCACAGCTTCTCCCTCGGTGACATCGAGAACGACTTGCTGGCTGGCGGAGCAGTTTCAGACGGCCATGGACGAGCACGACGGCGAGCGGTTCGAGGCGCTCTGCCTTCTGGCGGGGAGCAAGCCGGAGATGCTCGACGGCGTTTCGGCGTGTGCCTTCGGGCTCGAGCCGGAGCGGGAACACGGTGCGTTGCAGGACTTCCTGCCCTACTGCCAGCCTGCCACCCACATTGGAGGCTTCACGGTGGGTGGTGTGGCAGACGGGATCTCGGCTGCCGCTTGCACGCATGTCCGCGAGGACGCACCGCCGGCGCCACCGCCGGCGGCAACCACGCATGTTTACCCGGACGAGTCGGAGGCGTCCGACGTCGGTGACATGATGCCGGTGGACCCCATGCACGCGCACGAGCCTGACCTCTGCTTTGCGGACCGGATCGCGCGGATGGGGGGACTCTCGATCACGGCTGAGGGCAAGGACTTGGCGATGCGGTACATGCACGCCGAGTCGGAGACCGACTCTTGCGACGGCGACGCGGACGGGTCTGCAGCTGGGTATGACTCTATTGACGGTGAGGATGCGGTCCCGCGCCCTACGGCATCTCGTCCGGGATGCGGTGCACCGCCTTGGGGGTTTGCCCGCTCTTCGGCGATTGCGGTAATGCTTTGTGCGTTCTTTTGTGTATGCGCCACCGCGGCGCCACTCACAGCTGCCGCCCCTGGCGAGGCATGTGCACCTGACCGCACCGGCCTGGAGGTCGGTGGTGCTGCTGAGACAACCAACAACGAGCCTGCATTCACTTTTGCGGCGCCGGCTGCTATTCCGCCGCATCGGCAAACGCGGTATCGGGAGCTGCGACAGGGGTTCCACACTCTCCGCAATGTCCCGCGGCCGCCATGGCTCTATAATCCCGGCCCTGATTATGTTCCACAGTCACCACCTTACCCGCCACCGCCGTACTCGTCCGATGACGAGGAGCGGAGCTCTGGAGGCCATGCGGCTGTGTGCGACGATCGACAAAATTCAGATTCCTTTTCTGGCTCTACGAATGATTCAAACACGGCATCGACAACTTCAATTCACGGCACCATGGCTGTGCTGCGGACTGGCACAACAGTGCCACCGCCAACTAGTGGCTAGAAAGTTAATCATGCCGCTCCTGCACAGTGAGATTGACCGTAGCTGTATGTGCAGAGGGGTCCGATCACGGACCGGTTTCAGATTTACAACTCTTGACTGGGAACCGCCCTGCCAGAAAGGACAGGCCTTCCCTTAGAGCCCAAATTTCCACCGCTGTAGATGGTGTTTGTTCACAGGTTTCACCTTCGGCTAGCCAGTCACCACACTAGGTGGTGTGCTGGAACAGTCACACCGCTTGCTTTGTGACTCTTCCTATAGTAGTGTGTATGACTGTCACCCGAACCCGAACCCTAACTGTTTATGCCCGTTATATCGGGTTAACTTATCAGCTTTAATACATTCTGAGAAAACTACCACTGAGTGAATATATCCCGAGTCCTAGGGGTATATCCAACACATTTGTCACCAGTGACCCGGCGCGGCGCGGCGAAGTGCGAGTTCGCAACAGCGACAGCGACACGATCGCTCGATGTATGGTCGCGATCTCGATGGACGATCTAGCATCGCGCCGCTCGATAACTTCGCATGCCACTCTACAAGTATCACGACGACGAGCACAACTACTGTATGCTACGGAAACACACAAATCGGATCGCCGAGCAATGTAGCTTTGGTTTGAGCCATGACCGCGTGCACGAGGCTGTTGGGGGGCTCCAAGCTCACGCACTGTTGAAGATCGGTCTTCAACTGCTTGTGCGCGTAGGACCTGTCCTCGACAAGCTTCGGTGTCGCAATCGGAACCAACTGGGCTGGAGAATACGCTGTGCTACTGCGCCGTTCCTGGACGGAAAGCACAGTTGTGCATGTGTGCGGCACAAACGTCACACGACGTCATTGACGACCCTGTATGTAGGGGCGCCATTCGATACAGTGCTCGCATTCCTTGTTCAGAAAACAGCCAGGAAGTATATGACTACATCCACGACTCAGATATGATGTTTATAGTGGTGAGCTGATAATGGGCTTCTCGGGGCATTTTTCATGGTACCCGCGAGTTCCAGTCGATAATACGTGTAAAAGATAAGTCCCTTCGCATTTGCAATCACATTTTCCGCCATCCGTTGGATCACTGGGGCCCAAAACAACGAAAAAATGCCGTTTTCATGATATTAACATTTTTTGTGATTTTTGATATGACGAAAATGTAAGTTCTCGGGTCATATTGGGCTTCTGCATGTTACTTTGTAGTTTCCAAGACCTAATGTAATATGATAGCCGTGGTCCCACCCAAAAACCGCGCGATATGCAATAGTTGAAAATTGGCCGTTATCACTCTCAGTCGTGGATGTAGTCATATGGTCCACAGTTTTCAAACAGCGCGTGCCCAAACCCGCATGCGGGTTAGAAAGCTGTGGAAGTTTCCCGTCGCGCTCAGACACTTCCGCGATGAGCATTAAGGCTTCGGCACGCGAGGGCGCTGGCTTGCCTTCGAAGACGATTTGGTCGATGCGCTTGCTACTCAGGATTTGCAGGGTGGTGGGAAGACGTTCCGCCTGGTCGCGGTCAAGACATCCCTGAAATAAGGTCGCCCGCAGCTCCTTTCGACGTTTTGCAGCACAACGTTGTTTTTGCTCACGTCGATGTGCATCATATTGAGCCTTGCGATTTGCAGTGGGGGGAGAACTGAGGCTTCCTCTTCCTCCTCAGCTTCCTCGTCCTCTTCTTCCGCACCTGCGTTATGCATGCGTTTGCGTAAAAGTAGGGCACGAAGAAGGGGTACAAGAAAATAATGAGTGAAGCAGGGAGTGCATCATCTGCACCTTCGAGATTTTGCTGAGTCGTGTCCGTGCGTTGCTCGCAAATAGCTTGTCGTGTGCTTGGTCTGCTTTGGGACAAAGACATCTCCCTTTGGCTCGTTGACCTGAATTGACGCTGAGCGGCTGTCGCTTCATGTTGTGCTGCCTACGCTCATACTGTCATTAAGATGTTTGCCTACGCTCGTAATGCCAGCAAATCATTTGCCTACGCTCATATTGCGATATTCAGCATTTGCCTACGCTCATACTGAAATAAACCCTTATAATTATTAGTCATTACACATGATACATGTTTTCAAATTTCCATTACACGATCACAGAGTAATTTTTGCAAATTTGGGTTTCGCACAACTTTAACTTGCATAAACCTCGATTCGTCGAAAACGCAATATTCACATTCCCAAAATATTTTCGACAAATTACCCCAAATTTTGGGTATCCCTTAATCTACCACAAAAACCTTTCGAGCACTAGTTGCCAATTGTGACACACACGTTGTAATAAATTTTCTTCACCTCACGTCAAACTTATGTTCATCTTATTCAACAATTTCAGGAGGCTCCTCAGCTGGTTCTCCCAATTTCTCAAGCAGCCGTTCTAGCGCTTCCGTTGCTTCCTGCGCATCCATGTGCAAGTCACAAATTTTAGTACACATCGCTATTAATTTGAGTTTCGATGCACCCCGGGATGTCGATTACCCGGAGGTTGATGCTAAGTTACTGATGACAATTATGAGTGGCACACGGCATCCTGAAAAAATGAAGGCAGCCTGACTTCACCGAACGGAGGCACGCGGAAAGGAACAGGTGGACATGTGACCGTACCCTAACCACCTGTGTTTTGACACTGCGAAGATTCGACAGTGTAGAGATTAGAAAAGATCAACTTGTGTCTTGTGGGTTCAGGGAATGCAGTTGAGTGAGGAGATGAAGCCGAATAGATGCCAGAATCCTCATGCATATCCATAAACCTTTGAGAAACGAATCGAGACACGCACCTCTGCAACTTCTTGATAACCCTACAAGAACCCCAACATCGGCAAGGATCTCACAATGTGTGATTCTTTCATAAACTCCTTATGCAAAAAATCACCGTATCAATCTTACCACAAAGTACAAACATCGCGAGAACATCTTACCACAAAGCGCAAACAGTATGAGAAAAGTGTTGAGTGATCCTATGCATGCGCTTTCGTTGCACTTGGAATGCACTTGGAATGCCCTCAGAAACCTGTGGTTGGTGTGACATTTTGTTCTCACAACAGTTGTGTTCCTGACGCATTCCACTCGCGTTGATTTCTGCAGTGTTAGAACAGAGACTAGAATCAAGTATGCATGGGAAAGTTCCTTGCAACAACTTTGCTTTTTACCCCACAGTTTCGTTATAATCCCACATATTTGGCACACAGCACTTGAGAACAATTAAAGCGATATGTCAGTTACCTCGAGGCATAACACCCGTGCAAAGAGTCTCATCTTTGTCACCGCAAACTTGCCACATGCTCGCTCGATGGTGGTCACTCTCCGCCGCAATGCAGCCTCACTCATTGTCATCACCTTGCAGAACCACCCTCCTTCCGCACCGCTCAAACAATTTGCCTTGAAGGTATGCCATGTACCTTTTGCATCATGCAAAGTGTCCTTTCTCAAAGCCAAGTTTCTGCAGCAAAGAGCGGGCAAACTGACAGGCAACTCGCATCCAAGCATAAGCAACACCCCCAGAAGTAGGTCTTTCGTCGCTTTACAAAAAAGGGAAAGTTTACGTGTTCCAATGCACAGAGCCAGTTGTGTGTGTTTTAGCTGAAGTGCTAGCTTCTTTCAAGTTCTTCGCGGTTCGACTGAAGGTCTAAGCTTGCACAAGTCTACCCACTCGGAGGCAAAACAGCGCAAGCCACGAGGCATCAAGAGGTCGAACCCGATGAAGGGTATGAGCATATGATGCGGTGCCCACGATTTGTTCCCGTCCCTGCGATCCTGTGGGAGAAGCTCGGATATCTCAAAGATAGAAAAAGATAACCATATCACCGATTGAAGGTTCATGCGAGGAGAGGACGAAATGAAAGAGGCTTCGGAGGCGGTTAAGAGTAATCAGTAGAAAAATAGTGTTGACACCGTCAGGCCGTTGAAAGATCCTTCCTATCAAGAGAAACAGCCATCATACAAATATGCAGCCGGCTGCAGCTATCTGAACTTCAGCTAATGAGTACTACTGGAAAGGATGGCAAATAAGAGTGGATGGCACCCGCATAGCGTAACAGGAACTCTTTCTCTTCATCGATGTGCACCCCCGAGACCTTCGTCCGACTGCTTGCTTCTGCCGCTGCTGCCGGTCTCTCAGAAGCATCCAGCTTAAAATCCTGATACAGAGACACGCTTTAGGAGCATACATAATTTTTCGTGAACGTCGCTAAGGGAGTTTAGCGATAAGCGACAAAGAGGCCTGCTTCACATTTATGGCGCTGTTTTCTGACTTGCCATTTAAAGCTTCGCTGCCCCGACTACCTCTGGAAAGAGAATCAATCTTTAAGTGACCGAGTTAGGTGTCGATACAAGTATTGCCTACAATTATGTGTACACACCAAGACACGAGACGATGAAACACTGTGCTTTCTGAACGCAGGGTATGGCCCAGGATGACAAGACTGAGGAACGGTTACGACAAAACGAAAGGTGCACTTGACTATCAATAAGGTGAGAGGAGTTTAGGAACACCTGAGCAGGAAGATTAGCTAGACGAGAAGAAGAGCGAACAGGTTTGACCTCTTCTCGTTTTCTTTTCGGAGCTCGTATACTCGGAGCCTACCAGAATGCAGACAACATGCATTTTTGAAAACAGATTAAGTCACGAAGGACGTATTTCGTCAAAACAGCGCAACGTTGCACTAGTTTCCCATTGGTATGTTCGCCATCAGACAGTGCGACTTACAAATCACTTGAAAAACAAGTTTGCCGTTCGTTGCTCGGAGTGTATGCTCCTATGCACCCTAAAAAACCACCCTGAAAACCAAAGAGAAATAAAATCAGCTGAAACGAATATGTCGATCTTAGGATGCTTAGCATAGCGCTCTCACACCTTTCAGACAGCAGCGCAAGCTCTCATATGAGTTGTAGCAACAAAACAAACTAACGAAGTAACCAACCTTTGGTGCTGTACCGGTTTTGCCTTGTGCAGCCTTGAATGCGGCTGCGTATTCTACGTCCGCGTCTATAAGGCCAAGACGTCTCATCACCTGGTCGCATGCAACAGGTGGACGGTCAGTAGGCAACGTCGCGTTTCGTCTTCTTGAATCTTGCGCTCACCACCTCCGCACCTCTCTGTTTCGCGCAATTCGCGCTTCCCGTTCCAATTCATATGCGTTCATCGTCTCTTCAGGAACCAGAAGTTCGCTTTCCATACTCTTGTTTGATCAGTCAGTCTGGTACAACCCACGTGTTTCGTTGGTACGAAGTTCAAATTCGACAAGTTGGTATGCAGATACGAGTGCAGTAAGAATTCTAGTCTTCGCTATACGTTATTGTGTATTCCTCTACGAAAAGGACAGCGCAAGCTACCGTCCGCGTCCGCTGCACGTGGTGTAGTGTGAACTGCTGCACTCAATTGGCATCAACCTACAGTGACACGCTACAAGCCTAATAACGTACGAAAAACAACCTTCAACCATCGCATGAAAGATTTGAAATTTTGGGGATTAGGGTTTTTAGCGTGACGTGGCATGTTATAGTTAATAGTACAACGTCCGTCGATCGAAAGATCTCCACTCGACCAACTCGAACCTCCTCATCAAATTGATACCTTCTAGTTAGGGTCAGGGTGCGTGGGGGAAAGAAGGGGGAAGGGGGATATTTACGAACTTTCTACTTTGTGCAAATTGTCAAAAAGTTTATGAGGATTACATTACTTATTGAGTAATTATCTGGGGACAGATTATTACTTACGTGGGTGGAATTATCGCAAGGAAACGACACTTCACACGGTGTTTCTTCACAGAACGAGTCGCCGGTTTTGGGAGGTGACCCGTAAGGGTCATGGAGGCACCGACTTTGGCCCCCCATAAGGGGGGCAGCGGTTCCATCTCTTGTCACCCCTCGACCCGAGGTGCCACGTCACTATTGCTTCGTTCGCGCTCCGATAATAAAACCCTAAGTTGTTTTTGCAAGATTTGGCACAGCGACACCTAAAATTTGTCACCTGCCTCATCCTAGAGTAGTCTGGGTGACCGTCACTCGTAGGCCGAAACCTAATCCCTGCACTTAAAGTCAGGTATATGTTTATCTGTTTTATCTTATCAATTCGACCGTTCTGATATCGAAACCATATCTTACAGTGCGTGCTCAGTTATAAGAATAATGGCTTATAAGAATATCGGACCGGAATTCTTAGACGAGTGTTATGTGCTTATATATGGGCGTGATGTGTTAAGTATGGAAATTTGCTAAGAATATTCGGTCCAACCCCGATTTTCCGACATTCTTATATATGAGCACGCACTGTAGGGTATAACAACACATAGATATATATCGGCCCTGTTGTGAGATATAATATACCGTATTATATCGGGCGGTCACTGAATAGTTTCATACAAGTGTAAACTGATTATAAAGGTAAACGAATATATAATGCATCTGTGACCTAGGTATCTGTCACCAAGTATTGTACGAGTACTGGTACAGTCGAACGGAGTCATGCACGGTATGACCTACGGTGCACTGAATCCAGCACACCACCCTGTAATTGTACGGAGTGCTGTTCAGGTGGCAGAGAGCGGCTCACAGACAAAGTCCAAAGTTCCGAAACAACAACAAACAGCTAGGAGCTGGAAACTGCTAGAGGGAGGCCTGTGCTTTAGCCAGGGCGGTCCCTTTCTAAAACTGCTGCTAGGATACTGCTCACAAGCTAAGTCCCTACAGCGCAATCTTGCAGGCACTCGGCCACTTTCAAAGTGGTCCACGAAGCTGCAGAGTTCACCAGAGTTGAAGAAGTTGTCAGTGTCAAAGATGTTCAACCAGAACCAGAGTCCAGAAGTCATAATCCAGAACCAGAGTCCAGAAGCCGGAGTCCAGAACCAGAAGCCAGAGCCATAATCCAGAAGCCAAGACCAGAAGCCAGAGGCAGGAAGAGACTCGTAGAGCAAAATTAGGAATTCCGAAAATTGAAAATCAGAATTCAAACCTGCCGAAATCACAGAAGGAAAAGGAAAGCCGAAGGTAAAGTAGTACGGCAAGGCAGACAGACTGTTGTCAGTCACCCCAGTGGGATGTACCGCTGCGGTGAATTCAGGGGCTCGATCGAGCACCACCGAACCCTGAACCGCTGACACACATGCAAGACACATGAGTGCGGGCAGGGCTAGAGATGCAAAGGAGAAGACCCTCGGCAACGTTGCCACACCGACACGTGATCGTGTAGCCGGTGGGGCCGAGGGAATCTCGTCTCCGGAATAGGAAAAAACGTCGGAGTCGTCGTCATCGTCGATCACGGAAAGCTCTCCCGGGTGAATCGACTCGTGAACCGAGTCAATCGAGCACAATTTAAGAGAGGTGTCAGGGAATGCCGGCATTACCTGGTCCATAAACGAGACACGGAGTGGCTCCTCGAAAGGAGACCCGAAAGAAGCGGGGTCCGATGCCGAAATAGGGTATAGGCTAGTGTCGATATCGTGATTGGCAGGTGGTGGCGCATCGCACACCACCTGCGGTACAGACAGAGTACCGATGTGTAGTGGTGGTTGTTTACCAGCGGCGGTAGCACCACCGACCTGTGCAGCCGTAGCCGCAGACCGCAGGGACTCAAGGACGCCCCGTGCATCCGAGAGCACACCCTCCATGCCGTCGCCCGAAGCACCATGACCCAAGCCCGCATAGTGGGCACGTAATCCCACGCCGTGCCGCACCGGGTAGGTGAAGGGCTCAGGATCGGTACGCACCAGTGGCTGGTCGTGCTCGTGGCATAAGTCAGCGAAGTCCTCGTCGTTCTCGTTGTCGAAGGCGGTCTGGAAGGCCGAAACGACTTCGTCCAAGTCCATGGCGGCATCACGCAGGTCAACATCGCACGAACCACACACCTCAGGGCAACGTGCAGTGTCGTGAAAGTGCCCAGGGCAGAGTGGGCACTCCTGTACGAAGGCCGAGGATGCGGAGTGAAACGAGATGCTCCTAGCACCCTGCGTCCTAATACCTTGAGGCCAATTCCCGCCTTTCGGGAGTGGGGATGCTCCGAAGCGGTGCTTCCATCCCACGTGACGATTACGGCCGTGAAATTTACCGTCGGTTCGACGGTTCCGCTCGTCACGCCACTTGGACGATGGAAACCTCACACCACCGCCTCCATGCGGACGGTGAGATTCATTCCGTGGCGGCGGCGTGTCTCGTGCAATCTCGCGCTCGTCATGACGGAGGGAGGCAAGCAGGGCAGAAGCCTCACCAATGATGCGAGCGAACTCTTCGAGGAAGCTCGAGACGTCACCCGGCTCCCCACCTGCGTAAGCCAATCCGAGAGGCGTGTGCGTCGGGATAGGCGCGGCTGCCTTGGGGCGGGTAGGAGGGCCATTAGGGTTCGCACACCACCACACCTCTAGAATGTGAGTGTAAACTTCCTCGATGCTCACCTTCGCCAACTCAGTGTCCAGGCGAAGCGGGGTGATTACCTCCTTGTAAAACTCGGTGTCCAGTGCCGCCAGGAGCTGCCTCTTGGCGGCCTCGTCGTCCAGGGGACCCGCTCCGCTAGCCGCGATAGCCTTAAGACACTCGTCAAATTGGGCCACTAAAGGCTCTGGATCAACAGAGGACCCAAAAGAAATGCTCAAGAGCTCCTCGTGATGGCGGAGCGGCCGATGCCCAGGCGGCAGCAGCCGCTTGGTGACCTCAAGGAGAGCACGCTTACCGTCGCGCGGAGAGATCCGAGCCGAAGCGTCAACCCGCCTTCGAGCTGGAGAGTGGGGCGTTGTCAAAGAGACCAACGCACGAAGTAAAATGTCGTTGAAGATCGGGTGAACCTCTTTGGTGACGTCCACGAGGTCAAAGATGTCCTCGTTGGCGGTGTCCTTGTTGACAAAAGATGCCTCCAAGGCAGTCACCAAGGAATCCCAAAGAAGTTGACGATGAGGTTCACTTCCGGAAAATGAGGACGCCTTAGTACCTAAGGTGTCCTTTGCAACACGCTTAACGACGTCAGTGTCCCAGGATGATTGCAAAACGGCATTGCCGCGTGTCCTGTCAGCAGCAGCGAGTACAACTTTCGCTGACTGCGGGGTGCTCTTATAGCGAGCACCCACATTTCTAGCAAAAATAGAGTCTAGGCGCATTCTAGCGCCCACGGCCGGTGTACCAACAGAGGATGAAGTCATCAGAATAAATTCCTATAGGAGGGGGGTTGGGGAAAAGGCGAGGCGCAAATTGTAAGGTGGCGGGCGACGTAATGCAGTTGCGGAGTAAGGAGAAGATGGGGTCGAACGAAATCAACGAAGTCGAATACGCGACGGCCAAGGAGATGTCGACAGGGGTGATCAAGCCAAGTCTAAAACAAAATCCAACGCGGACACTCGAAGAAGTTGCCGAAAGTCCCAACTCGAAATCTCACCGCAACTTGGCGCAAACCGCACGCCCTAAAGTGGCCAATTCAACGCCTCGCGAGGCCCCAACGCCCCGCCAAGCGAAAAAGCTTAGTCAATCATGGCAAAGTCAGCAGTGATAATAAAAGCGGGGTAATACCCCATAACCTGTGAGATATAATATACCGTATTATATCGGGCGGTCACTGAATAGTTTCATACAAGTGTAAACTGATTATAAAGGTAAACGAATATATAATGCATCTGTGACCTAGGTATCTGTCACCAAGTACTGTACGAGTACTGGTACAGTCGAACGGAGTCATGCACGGTATGACCTACGGTGCACTGAATCCAGCACCTGTATATCTAGCAGGTTTTGGTTCGCACCATCGCTTTTACACTGCTTCTACTATGAGTGGCTAAACGCCGACGCTTGGGATGGAGTGAGCGGTCGCTAGGGGAGGCACGCGCGGTTCAGTGGTATGGCCTAGGCAGCTTGGTTGATTGAGCGGCTTCGCGGACGGTGCACTTGGGCGTTTTGCGAATTGATTTTACGTTGGCTGGATTTTACCGTACTTCCGGTCGATATCACACCGTTTGCGGTACCCGGGAATCCTTTAGTCCACACGACTTCATCGAGTTCTTCGTCCTTTTCGCAAGTTTACGCTCTCGACGACCACCACCTCTTGGCCGCCACCACCGCGACCGCTTCCCGATCACACCCGCTTGCTCCAATAATAATAATAAAACATTTACGTCGATGAGTAAGGCAACGCCTTCGGAACGATCTACTCGAGTCTGTTCCCCTCATACATGACAGTCTGCAAAGGCAGGAAGCATTCCACAGAACATGGAAGCATGGGTGACAAGGCACTAATGTGAGCGCGTCTGCCACCAGCGTCGGAAAAAACATCAGCAGGTCGTGGAGCTGATGCACGATGGAGATGGAGGCGGAGTGGGCGGTGGTGGTGATGAAGTGAGAAAAGCCCAGGGGTGCTCCGGCCCCTGGGCCGGTGGTGCCCCCTTAGGGCCGGGGCCCTAAGGGGCCCCAACCCCGTGGGGGCTGGGGGGAGGGTGGGGGTTCACATAGCTGCCTAGCATTTCCCCTGCTGCCTTTACCACATCGGTTACTTTCCTATTTTCCGTGCAAAGTTCCTGAATGTTGGGTGCCTCTTCTACAATGCCACTCTCAGGTAGGGCTCCCGTTTCATGTAATATGCATCTTTCCCTTGCATGACGCCTACACATCCTGGACAGTTTTTTCAAAAGTGTCTTCACCCCACGGTGTGGAACCCCGATCCCTTTAAGCACCTTGCCAAAGCCTTCTGGTAAGTATCCCATGAGAGCAAGTTCCTCCGGCCACTCCACCGCATTAAGGAAGGGGGTTCCTCCTGCATTCCTGTGCTCGCCATCCAAGTGTGCTCCAGGGTACTGGTTTCGTTGCTCCACATTATTCCTGCCCCCAACCCACGGGCATAATCGGGGTGGCAACAGACAGTCTCTCTCACTCAGGGCTTGCTCAATCATATCCGGGTGCAGGCCCGTTTCTTTGAGCAGTTTGGGGGTAATCTTTTTATGCGGGACTACATTTATGAACCATTGAAGCAGCTTGTATTGCAGTTTCTCATTATCAAGTTTCTTACTGACGGGGCATCCCATACTCTCACTATCCATGGACATTATGACTACATCTGAGTACTTGTCTTTGTAACATCCCTCCCCTGGCATTGTGTAGGGTCCTTTACCTGACCAGTAATCATGTGGGATGAACGGTATGGTCCCCCTTGGGTATTTGAAGATTAGCTTAAAACCTTTTCCTGTCCACTTTTTGAGGTTCTTTGGAGATAATGGTAGGATCCAGATTCCCTCGAATCCCTCCGAAGTCCTGGCCGCCTCTAAGCCACGGGACAATGTCTGCATAACAGCAGATGCTTCCCTTAGAACCCCATCATCAAAGGGTGGGTTTCCGTAGACCTTTTTCCCTTTTCCAGTGACACTGTTGATATATGCATCTCTTGCAAGTCCATCCCACCCTATTTTTCCTTTGTGGCAAAAGGGTCTCAGCGCCTCTTTCATTGCTGCCGTGGGAATGCACCTCCTTGATTTGATTCCTGGGTGTGAGTTTACAGGTTTACAGAAAAGCTCACATCCGTCCTTTCCTAAGCCTCTCTCATCTATGATGATGTCTAATAAATCTCTTCTTATTGCATAACAATTCTTCGGGTCACCCGACTCAGTATTACATGCTATAAGTGCTGAGTGGATATCATTGGCCCGTTGTGTGTAGTTACTGATCGATGTCTGGGGTGTATCAGTTGTCAGCCTATGCCACTCAACTAACTTCCAGAATTCTTTCTTTTTTATGTACTGTAGGTCTTGGAAGTTGTGACACCCATCGTTGTTTATGCCGATGGGTGCAGCTGCTACTGCTACAGTACCTTTCCTGGTATTTGATAGTCTGTACATCAAGGTAAGGTTTGCGCGGAGTCCAAAAATGCAAAAACTTTTCAAAATCTAGATTTTGAGATGCGAGCGATTTAAGTTTGCGCTTAAGTATGGTTAAGTATGGGGGGTGACCGAGCGGTATCGACCATAACTTTTCATTAACGTGGTCAATTTGATACCTGAAGTGCGCAATATGTACAGGGTGCTATGGGCAACCTATTTATCAAATAAAAGATTTTTAGAAAGTTTTTGCATTTTTGGACTCCGCGCAAACCTTACCTTGACATGCTAGCCTCTGGAAGGGCAGCAAGCGGTCTGGAGGCTGTTAGGTCCTTGTCTATTTCTGCTAAGGGGAAAATTTCGGAGGCTCTGGCGGTGCCACCCCTTGTGTTTTTGCCTTCTATTATCAATCTCGGGTCTCCTGCAGTGGCTTTTTTTGATAGTCTCTTTTATTTCCTCCTGTTGGTTTTCCCTTAGCTGGTGTAGTTCATTTCCTTCTCCTGGGCAGTTCAGTTGGATATGTTTATAGGTGCACTGTGCTGTTGTGCCGCACTTCTGGCAAGTCGGGCTTTCTCCCATTCCCATCCTGTGTGCTCTATGAGGGGATGCTTGTAGGCCTGTGAGTTCTCTGCACCTATAGGCCGTGAAATACTTAGATGCAATTTTTGATATATCCTTGATTGGTTTCACATGATTCTCCTCCAATAGTCTGAGTGCCCTGCCTTGTCCATTCATGTCTTTCCATTTTTTGTGATGGCTCAATCTTTGGAGCCTCCTAATGTGGTTCCTGATGCCTCCTGTTATGGATTGTTCATGAAAGAGGAGGGGAAAATCTAAATCTCCGTCTTCATCGAAGCTGTCTTCCGCTGTATCTAAATGCCGCTCTTTTGGCCGTTCTATCTACTTTGTCATGGAGCCTATCGTTATTGTGCCCTCTGATCCATTTAATCAGGAGTTTCGCTTGTCCTGTTGTGTTGTAAAATCCTAATTCTTCCAAGATCAGTCTAATGGCTACCAAGTCCCTTCTGTTTGGCTCTTGCATAAGGTCCCTGACATTTAGGGTTCCAGGGTCACGGTTTACAGCATTGATAGTTGCCATAGAGTCAATTACATGGGTAAGGGGAACCAGGGTATTCAGAATTTCATGCTTCCGATCTTGGAGTAGTAGCTTTCTGAGACCCAAAATTTCTGCGGTGGTAGAGCTAGGTTTATGGATGTTATCTATGATTCCTGCTGTAGGTGAGGTCATAGGTGTCTCCCTTGGTATGTTATGTTTGCTCATGATTGGTGTTGAGTCTCCCTCCTCAAATCTCATGTATGCTGCTCCGCAACTTGCAAAAGATGAGCTTTTGTAGAGCGATCCGTCACTTGCAAAATCAAAGCTAACCCTATGATCTGCTCTGTCATGCATGCCCTGTTCCTCATCTTCTGATGCACTCGGGCAGCTAAATTCACTGGTATCCGCTGCACATGAGTTTGCTCCACCCCTATCACACTGAGAAATAAACGTGGTAAAATGGTGGTAAAATGTGGTAAACTGGTGGTAAATTGTGGTAAATTGGTGTTTTACCACCATTACACTAATAGTGGCGATATAAATCCCGTGGGTAATTTCCTATTGGTAACCAGGCACTTTTCTAACACGATTTTACCACATTTACTTATAGCGCGGTAATTATATATTATTGTTTACCATTGCTGTATATAATTTACCATGGTACCCCCCTACGACCGGTAAATTGACCCCCAATGGTAAAATTACCACATATGACCGGTAAATTGACCCCCAATGGTAAAATTACCACATATTACCGGTAAATTTACCACGGTATGACCACGGTTGGACACGTGGCAGGCATGATGCACTGTGATACGGACACGTGTGCAAGATTAGTGCACGTGGCAATCAGGCATGGAATGTTACATAACTGTTACCAGATATGCTAGGTAGGTAAGTATGTGGCTTGGCAAGTCCCGGCCCCGTCCTGGGTTTTGCAAGTAAGGTCACACTAGAAGCAATACGAAGGAGAAAGGAAGGAAGGACGCATGCTGCTGGTTTCTAGCTTGCCGTTGCTAAGGTCTTGAGCATCGTGCAGATTTCATTCCTGGCCAAAGGTAGATGGCGTGGAGGGGGATTTTAAATCCCGGAGGGCGGTGGCAGATACACTTGGTCTCAAGGCGTGACGCCGGCATCAGCAGGGTATGTTTGGCATCCTCGTTCAAGACAAAGACGGCACGGCTGTTCATGCGCGCGTTTTTGATAGTCGGGTATGCCGTCACCATGGCTAGACGGCACACAGCGCAATGTGTGGCCGGGTCCCAGATCAGATAGTAAGCTTCCACGCGGCCGTATTCAAATGCATCGGCTTCAGAGGATGCTAAGGCTACGTTGTAGGAGATTCTGGTTACTGCCCTGGTGTACATCGTGGATGTGAAGTCCTCGTCGCCGTGCCGCATTCGTGGAAAACATAGGACGTCCAAGGCGTCCCGTTCTAGCTCGTATCGCTCACCGTGCATGGCACGCAAGGAAGCCGCCAAACCCGGCAGCAGCCTTCCTTCCGCATCGGCGCTTAGCGCGGATACCGCCACGCCACCGCGGATGATGTGATGACCGACATCCATGAAGTGACACGCGAGCCCCGGGTCATCGCGGAAACCCGGGCCGTCCTCTTTCACCGAGTGCGCGACATAGTCTGGAAGGAACCGGATCCCGGGGTACAAGTGGGCCATGTCATCTACACGGTCTTTCAGCAAGTAGGCGTTACCGATGCATGAATCGATGGCCTTCCCCCCCACCGGCTCCGGCACCACCCCCTTCGCCTCCCCCAACAGGCGCTCCACCCATAGCTCGATGTTGGAGCTGACAACGCCTACCTTCTCCTCTTGCTTGCACAAGTGTACCACGGCTAGGCGTAGATTCAGCGTCAGCATGTTCATAGGGCACTCGTTCTCAATAATGACAGCGAACTCCCTCATACGCAGCTCCGCTTGTGCGCGAGCCTCTGCGCGGTCTTCGATTGTGCCGGCGCACACCTGCCGGATGAAATATATCACAGCCTCCCTCAGCTTCCACCAAGCCCTGTCCAACTCTGGGTTGAGACTCTCCAGGACGTCCATGAATACCAGCGGGCTGAATATCAAAATGAAGTTGAGCCAGTCCTCCATAGTGTAGTTCCCTGCAAACAAACCAAGCGTTCCGGGCGACATCAGCATGCATGCACCGTTCAATCAATGGTCGACCCATACAACGGGCCGGCCCATGCACACAATGCACGTAGATCTCGCATGCATGGGAAGAACAGCTTTCCTGCAATCATGCCTGCCAGCACACCTACCTGCATATTGCACCACGTCCTGGTACTCACGGTGCATGTCGTGCGGGGCACACAGCCCTTTGCCGTTCTTCTGTAGCTGCTTTAGCTGCGCGGCGTTGAAGTAGCACGTGTCATCGCAGTTGGGCACCTTGTGGCGGAACATCTTCACAGTACTCTTCACGACACCGAAGGTCATACAGTGCATGAAAGGCAGCACGTATGCCGACATGGCGGTGAAATATTCCAGGGCCTCCAGGGGACCCTTACCGTAGCGCCCGGTCCGCATGGGATCAGCGCCCTCCTGGGTTAGCTTGACTAGTTCCTCGTGATCCTCCTGGGTTAATAGCACCGACGGGTCCCAGGCATGAACCGTCTCCCCGTCCGGTAAATAGCTTTGTGCGATAGGCTTGGCATAGCCTAGGCAATACATCCCACCAGTTGGTCCGGGGGTGCCCTCCCACAGGCTCAGGTAATCGTTGCGTCTGGCAGCCACCGGAGCGAACCTTCCCAGATCGTTCCGCGCAACGGTGTCACAGTAGCACAGCACCAGAAACACACTGAACTTATCATGCCACTTGCCAAAGTAACCATCGTATACTCGGAACGGCGTGCCTTTGTCGTCAGCGTGCCCGTCGCGTAACTCCTTGAGCTCCTTCACGAGGCGCTCTTGGATCACGTCATTGTTCTTCCAGTGCTGCCTAGGGCCCGGAACCACAATTACGAGCCCGGTAAATTCCATCCTAACCCGATCCTGCGAACACCCGCATGGATGCACCGTCAGTCCTCCCTTCCTCAATCACCGGGAAGCCTTCGCAGCCAGACACGCTAGCAGGTGTACAACCTGCTACGGCACGCAAGGCGGGACGCAGTGCACCTTGCATAGGCCTACACTGCAGAAGGAGACCAGCAGCAGGGGACCACCTGCATGCGTTATACTGGTTAGCCTTATTCTAGTAACAAGGCATATCGCAACGGTTCGAGTTGCAGATTGTGGCGGCGTGTACCCGAGGGTGCAGGTCCGCGCTCCGCATCGCTCCGAACCTCGTGGACCATCCCCTGCACCGTGCGCGCCACATTCCCACCATTACGCCCGGTGGTGTGTCCCCACCCTCACGTGCAACGCATCGTTTGCACCATAGCGCTGTTCAGGTCAGCCATTTCATTCAACATACATCAAGGGGAGGGGGGGGCTTGGTTGTAGTAGGAGTGCTGGGTGTCGGCTGGACTCACTGTTTGTCGTGCTTCTTCGCCCGTGCGTCATCCTCTCCGTATTCCACAGCCATTCCAGCCCGAACCATTCCAGGTTTCATGGGATCCGGGCTTTCTGTTTCCTGCAGCAGCCGGCCCCCAACCGTGCTGTGCTCGTTGATCCGCGCCACGTGCGGGCTGGTCATGACGCATGCGTTTGTAGGCGCTCTCGCCTGCGTATCAGCACGCATCTTTGCAAACTTCGCATTGCGCATCCAGCGTCGGACTAGCCGTTTCACCGGGAAGTAGAAATAGTACTCCTGCGGGCGGTACACCTCACCCCGCGCCGTACGTGTCACACTGTATCTCTCCTCCTCGCACCACCCGACCGGCACTCCCGCCGCATCCCACGCGATGGGAACCCCGCATTTCTCCTGCGCTGGTTTCTTGGTCTCTGCTGGAAACGTTCTGTGATACTTCGGACACACATGCACTGCGTAGTCCCACACGGTCTCGGCACCAATCAGGCGTAGCATGTGCCAGAGCGACCCCGGTAAATTGGTGTTTGCTCCACCCAGCAGCATCTTCAAGATTTTCATGAACGTGTTGAAGTGCGCGTCTGTCCACTGCTGCCGCCGTTTCATGTCCAGCAAATACCACACAGCTTCCTGCAGCGTCACTCCGTGGGGGCTCGCCTGCCCATGCGTTAGAAGCGGATCCATCTTTTTGGGACTGAGTTCGGCCGACTCTGGCGCGTCCAATGTCTCCACTTTCGCTGGCTCCGGCGCGTCCACCGTCACCGCTTTCCCTGCCTCCGGAGGGTCCACCGTCACCTGTTTCGCCGGCACCGGCGCGTACACCGTCACCTCTGCGTGATGAGCCAGCAGCAAGGCGGCCGCCTCTTCCACCTCGATTTCCATGCCCGCCTTTGCAGCTAGTTCCTGCGAGTGGCCGTCCCCTCCTGGCTTAGTTTCTGTGCATATTCTGCGTGCGCTGCCTGCTCCTGCGCATGCTGCATGACGTACATATTACAATACACACTACATGATGCATCAGAAAGACGCACAGTCGTTTCCACGTCCTGTCCGAGCAGTGCAGTGAGTGTTCCGCCAATGTGCAAGGTGCGGCAGGGCGTACATCGTAAAGAAAGTCCGGGATGGAGAGGAAGTCCGCCTCCGCATCACCACCTTCGTCCGTCTCCTCCACGATGTCTTCTTCCGGGATGTCCGGCAAATCCGCCACCTCCTCCCAGTATGCATTTTCGACTGGGGTGGGGGCATCTGAAGACCCCCCTTCCTCGCAATGGCACATTCCCATATATCCCACGGCCCGTGCGTCCGCCAGGTCGTGGTTCGTGACATTCCCATCTGCGCTGGCTCCTCCCACCAGGGTATACCGCATTCTCTTGTTGGGTATCCTCGTCGGCTGAGAATCGTCATCCGCTGTTTCCGCAAACACTGGGGCCGCCTCCTTCTGGTGGCCGGCGGAGATGGCAATGACCCGGTGCCTTTGATCAAACTGAACTCCCAGAGATTGCATGCGGCCTATGAGCACGTCAATCCTTCCCTTGTAATCCTTTCCGGCGCGCCCTACCTGATCAGGTATGCCCAGCGTGCACAAGTCGTCGGGGGTGAAGAGGGAGCGAATGCTTGGGCGCTTGATGTCACGGTAAGCGCGTTGCGCCAACTCCAGTAGGCGGGCGTCGGTCACGTGCCGGTTATCACACGCGGTTGGGAGCTGCGCCGTTTGGCACGTGACGGCTTCCCCCCCGGCTCGCCGTTTCCCCCGCGCGCCGTCCACCGGGCTCGCCCCCCCACCTGCTAGCTCTCTGGGGCCCACATGCGGCGGTGCGTAGGTTATCCGCATCCTCTTGTCGATCATGCACCCGAGAGTTGTCAATCTGTCAGCCAGCTGACGGATCTTTGCGCTCTTCTGCGCCATCGTGCTGCACTCCTCTGTGACCTTGCTTGGGATCCATCCGATGTCCACAGCAAACCGTGACACTTTGGGTGACTTGCCCCCAATATGCAGGCTTTGCAGTTTGCGCAGGATGACGGCGTCCTCCAGTTCAGCCATCACCGCGCATACCTGCCGCAAACTACCCCTTCCGGCGTGTCACCGACCTGCACGCAGCACATCCGTTGAGGGGGAGTGGGGGGGGACACCGACAGCACCTGCATCATGAAGGCAGACACCTCGTTAGATGCATCGTTGCTCCTCGCGTGAGCGCCCGATCGATACGCGGCGGTCGCTCGGTGCATGGCGTGTGCAGCGTGACGCGTGCTTAGTGACCGCGTGTTTCCGTCGGAGAACACAAACTGATTTATTCCAAAGATACAATACAGTTCAAAATTGTCTGTTCTAGCCACATACGGTCTTTCACTTCGCATAGCCTACAATCTGCATTAATCGGAAGCTGGTGTTCGTGGTTGACATCCTAAGCTTTCATGCCAGAGGCTTGCACGGTTGCGCGTTTCCTCTGCGGTACAAGTCGTATGCGCCTGCTTTCAAGCTTCTGGTTCAGGAACACTGGTCAGCCAGCAGCTTGGGGTATCGCCAGCGTTGCAATCCAAGCTACGCGTCACCAGATACACCTGCGTGCACACGGCGCAAGATTCGACATTCATCCTCATGTTGCTCATTGCAGGCATCGGCATGTCACAACCCATGCATGCGAGCTGCCTGCGGGAGGCGTGCCCCACTCACCGGCTGGTCGTGGCTCCGCATTTCCGTCCACTTGTAAACCCGGCGGGACCGTGTCGCGCATGCTGAGCAACTTCGGCAGGTTGGACATGCACATTTCTTCCCCGGTCGATGTCCTCCAAAGCAGTCCCTTCTCGCAGATGTGCACATCCGGGACCCGGCACTCGCCGAATTTCGGGATGATCGCCGAGTTGAATGCGTGCGCGTCGAACTCCGCATGAAAAATGGCGAAGTCGAGGAGCACCGCGGGCAACTTGACTTGCAGGTTGGCGCCATTGTCACTGGCCACCGCCGTGCAGTAGTAATCGTGCACCTCAGACCACTCCTCCACCGTTATGCGATGGACAGTCTTGCCGATTGCTCCACTCCACGTCCCGGAGGCATGCTCCACTGAGTACTCCTCGCCGTACGTGGTCGTCTCCCAGAGCTGTGTCTTCATACGCCCCGACAGTATTTTGACAGCGGACTGCGTGAGCTTCTCCGCTTTGTCAGCAGCCACCAACCACTCTACACCGCCACTGACGGCGCGATGAAACGCGCCCTTCCGCGAAATTGGCAGGAGCTCGGCCATTGTTGCTCCTGACACAGTAACCTGCCGAGCATCAGCCGGGCAGGCCTGCTTCTTGCGCTTGTTGCTGCCGGCAGCCGGCGGTCCCTCGTTACGTTTGGATTTCCGGGGTTCAGCTGCAGTGCTCTTTGGCGCGGCGACTGGCACGAGAGCTCGCAGCTCCGGGTTGCTGTTCACACGCCGCCTGAGTTCATTTGTTAGTGGCGTGTTGAGCGCGTCCAAGGAATTCTTGCTAAGCGCTGCGTAACCCGCAAATGTCGCTGGTTGCTGAAGGGTAAACAAGCTCCCTTTCATCGTCAGACTCACTTTTTTGCCCGTTCCCTTCAGCGCGGTGAGGTGGTCCTTAAGGCGCTCGTCCGTGACGGTTTGCAGCAAGGCCAACGCTGCCTTCGGTGTTGTGTCACCAACGGTGAACAGAGCGCCCTTAGCCTCCATCACACCCCTCATCATAGCGATATTCCTGGCTATGTTACCGGCTCGTTGTTTTTCCAGGGATGGCGGCGACGTTACAATGGTCCTCGGACTCCTCCTGACCTCCTGAGCCTGCTGGGGAGCCACCATCTCCTCATCCTCCTCGGACTGCTCGTCCAGGGAGGACCTGAACGCCGCCTCTGTCATGATAGTGGGTAATGGGCTCACTGCCTCCTCCGGTGTGGGCAATGCCCCCGGGGCCGGTGCTGCGGCCTGATTTATCTTGAGGTGTGTTGGCTGCTCCGGCGCCTGGGCTGGGCGCGACTCCTGGGTGCGGGGCTGGGTGGTATGTGCGCCCTGGGGTCGACGTCCTTGCGCAGGGGGGACCGGAACCATCGTCAAGAACGGGCGCAGGAGGTTCAGCGCGTCACATACTTCGCCGACCCATATCGCGTGGCTCTCGGGAAGTTGCGACTGTGTCATGTGGTTGGTATCATCGCTGAATATACGTGCTGCAGGGTCGTACGTCACCCACGGGCACTCAGACAAGTACTTCACCCAGACTCCGATGTCCGCATGAAAATTGTCCTGCACGTCCGCTGCTACCTGCGGTGGCTGAATCGTACCCGCAGTGCGAACTCCACCCGGGGGTGCATGCGCCGCCACCCCGGCGCCAGCAGGATCCGCCGCTACCTGCGGTGCCTGCATCGTACCCGCAGTGCGAACTCCACCCGGGGGTGCATGCACCGCCACCCCGGCGCCAGCAGGATCCGCCGCTACCTGCGGTGCATGCGTCGCCACCCTGCCGCAAGCAGCAGCTGCCACTGTATGCGGCTGCTGATTCGCAACCGCAGGGTGAAATGCACCCGGGGGACCCCCTGCTACGGCATCAACAGCCTGCTGCCACGGCCCAGGGAATCTCGCACGGAGGACGTTGGATGGCTGGATCGTACCCGCAGTGCGAACTCCACCCGGGGGTGCATGCGCCGCCACCCCGCCGGCAGCAGGATCCGCCGCTACCTGCGGTGGCTGGATCGTACCCGCAGTGCGAACTCCACCCGGGGGTGCATGCGCCGCCACCCCGCCGGCAGCAGGATCCGCCGCTACCTGCGGTGGCTGAATCGTACCCGCAGTGCGAACTCCACCCGGGGGTGCATGCACCGCCACCCCTGCGCCAGCAGGATCCGCCGCTACCTGCGGTGCATGCGTCGCCACCCTGCCGCAAGCAGCAGCTGCCACTGTATGCGGCTGCTGATTCGCAACCGCAGGGTGAAATGCACCCGGGGGACCCCCTGCTACGGCATCAACAGCCTGCTGCCACGGCCCAGGGAATCTCGCACGGAGGACGTTGGATTCCTCGGGCGTGGTCACCCTGAGTCCCGTACACTGCGGATTGCCGGCGATGAACCTGTCGAACTGCAGCATGGCCGTGATGTTCGCCGTTACCTTTGGCGCACATGCGGTGCATAGTTCTGCCTCGCCGAGGACATCCTGCCGGCAGGTCGCAGGGGACACACACTGCGTTTGAAATTTCTTGTTGTTGTTGCGCATCTTCTGCTTGATCCACTGGCCGCATTTGCCCTTGGCCACCGTGTGCTCCTGGCTCAGAGGAGGCAGCAGCTGGAAAGCCGCGCACTTGTTAAACACGTTCTCAAGGAGAATGTCGAAGTTCCCCTGAAGCCACCCTTCCCCGCCGGGTGAAGCGTGCATGCCCGACTTAAGGCATATACCGGCGTGTATCTTCGGCGCCAGGTCGTTGAACTGTTCCAGGAGCCCCACCGGAGCTGGCCGTTTAGCCGCCGTCATGGGTATCACAGTCGGCCAGACGGGGTCGCTTCGTCTTCGTGCCTGTCCCCCCTGCACATGCGCATGACAAACGTTACGCAAGCGTATGTGATACAAGCAAGCATGCCCTCTTGGTACCTGCAACTGTCAACTGGGTAGGCGGTGAAGCAGGCAGGAAATACACGCACCCTCGCCCATCCCTGCCCACCCACCACTCGCAGCGCCGCTGCTCACCCTGTGGCCGCTGATTCGCAACCGCAGATGAAGCAGCCTATAACACGGCGCCGGGGAGAGCGCCGCACGCGCCACGCGCCTGATTCGGCGCGGAGCGGAGCAGCCTCCAGCAAGCAGGAAATACACCACAGGATTCGTACTCCCAGCTTCCACGGACTTCGCGCACAAATGGATACTGCGTGCGGTCTCCTGAGCAACCGGTACTATAGCGTGCGGCCTACCCCTTAGCGTGCATTCTTATCGCAGTGTATCTATGGGGCTGTTTGCAATCTGCATTAAAATAAGTTTGAATGTTACTGCTAGGGGGCTGCGCCACGCCCTTTCCCCTGATGCGCCTACTAACACGCTATTCATTATCCGGCAGGATGCGCATGTAATGCCCCGCGCACAAGGGATGCTCCAACAGCTTCCACAGCCGTAGAGGTTCGCGGCTAGTCAACACCACACCCTCGTGGGGGCAGATGAACTCCATGGCGAAGGGCGCGTTGTTCGGGAATTCCTCTGGAGTTGGAGCCGAGGCAAGCGGCCAATTCAGGTCAACCAACGGCCAGCTGATGTACATCTGTATGACGCGGCCCGTCATGTTGGCGATGATGTGCCAGAACTGGGGTTCGTCATACCGCTGTTTCTGCGCTAGGATATTGGACAGGGAGACATAATGCATATCTCCATTTGCATTTTGCTGGCCCAGGGTTTCCGCCATGTCAAAGTTGTAATACTCCGGATGCATCTCGTAGAACGCTTGTATGGCTTGCCGACAGTTTTGAACACGCACTTTACCACCCTGCGCTAGTACCTTAGCACCCTCCGCTTGTGGCAGGTGCCAGCCAACGCAGTGGAGCCAACAGTTGCCGTCGCCTGCCACGTCTACGGCTTGTAGCCCCGCAGTCCGCAGGTACGCCTGCACATCCGCCATAATCACTAAACGGTCTGTAGGAGCTGCCTGCACCTTCACCAGCTGCCTCCGGTGTGCTGGCTGACACGCGCCTGGCTCAGTAACGGATCCGAAGCTGCAGTCCAAGGCGCTGTCGATGATATGTCCTCTGTCGTCCCTGGTGAGCAGATGATGGTTGTCGGCGTCGTAGAACCGTCCTCGCTGAACACCAGTCGGGGCAACCGCCCTTGCCTCAGCCATTCTCACCACACCTGGGCTGGTAGGTGTCACCGCGTTGCGGTCGGCCTGGGTGACCATGGGTTCCGCAGCGGCCGAGTCCGCAGTAGCCGTTGGCGTCTGGTGAGAGGGCCCCACCCGCGGCTGCGCCTCTGCGGTACCAGTGGGGCTGGTAGCTGTCGCTGCGTCATCTGCGCCAGAGCGATCCCACCACCCACGTACCCCTCATTTCAAGCGCAATACACCTAGGGTGTCTGAACTGCACAGCGTCAGCAGGCTGAGCGAGGGTGCACCCACCTGGGCTGGCAGGTGTCGCTGCGTTGGGGTCGGCCTGGGTGTCCATGGGTTCCGCAGCGGCCGAGTCCGCAGTAGCCGTTGGCAACTGGGGAGAGGGCCCCACCCGCGGCTGCGCCTCTGCGGTACCAGTGGGGCTGGTAGCTGTCGCTGCGTCATCTGCGCCAGAGCGATCCCACCACCCACGTACCCCTCATTTCAAGCGCAATACACCTAGGGTGTCTGAACTGCACAGCGTCAGCAGACTGAGCGAGGGTGCACACACCTGGGCTGGCAGGTGTCGCTGCGTTGGGGTCGGCCTGGGTGTCCATGGGTTCCGCAGCGGCCGAGTCCGCAGTAGCCGTTGGCGTCTGGGGAGAGGGCCCCACCCGCGGCTGCGCCTCTGCGGTACCAGTGGGGCTGGTAGCTGTCGCTGCGTCATCTGCGCCAGTGCGATCGGGATCCATGCAGGGAGTACACACGGGCTGCGCCAATCGCGACCCCTCAGCATTTTGGCAAGCGGCCGTCGGTCGCGCTTCCCAGCGTCCATCCCACACCGCGGGTCGTGGTTCGTCACCCCCATCCTGCTGTGAGCAGTCACAGCGGACCAGCAAACTGCGTTTGGGACCCCCCTTTTTTGCATCTTCCCGCCCACTGAAGTTCGGGAACTCGCCGTTGAAGTTGTGCGTGAGCTTCACAGCCACGCCCAGCGCAAACTCCATGGTCAACCTGCCTCGGTCGGCAAGTACGGCTGCCAGCTGGTTATTCACCTTCACCGCACCACCAGATGAATGGAATAAGCGCCCCACGTTCCTGGTGGGGATCGCACGATCCATAACCGTTGCTAGGTTTGAGGCCCTGCACGCCTTCAGGATTCCAAAGACCAGACTGCGCAGTCCGGGGCAATGCACACCCATCCGCTGGTAGAGAAGACAGGTGTCCGTCCGCTGTGTGTCTGCGGACCCATCGAATGTCAGCGGTCCCACGCGTGCAGGGACACGCGGAGGATCTACTACTCTCTGACCATCTCTCCACGTGATGCGGGCAAGCTCTTCCTTCTCTGCCTCCGGCCTCGCATCCCACGCTTCCTTCCCAACGAAGGCTTCCAGCACTTCCCAGGCTAGGACGAGGTCGGACATCTTGAGAGTGGCGTGCAGCCGCGCCTCCGGTCGTGGCAGCTTTGACCAGCCTTCCATGTTTTCGAAGTTGGGACATGGGCTGGAGAGGTGCAAAGGGTGCACCACTCGGGGCGCCCCAACCGCATGCTGGTTGCGCCAGTCGTAGCATGGGCCACACATCACCAGACCGGGTTGCTGGAGGCTAGTTCCCTGCAACGGGTCACACTCTTCATCCGCCTTCATGCACAGATCGCAGCTCCATACTTCAGGCAGGCTCCCGTAGCTCCCTCCAAACCGTATTGCGTCGCCGCAAGCAAGGCATTGCATGTGCCATGGCATCCCATACTGGGACAACGTCCCCAGCGGCTCGGCGCGGATTGCGTCGTGCGTGGCGGGGACTCCAGCCTCCGTGCTGATGGCGCCGTAGAGAATTGCGGACATCGTGGCCGCGGTGCGCAGGCCGCGACCCCCACCAGGCACCTCCCCAACCGGGCAAAGCCCCCGATGCACAGTCCTGTCCCCCGGCCAAACAATGACGCTGCCCGGCGGGCCAGCAAAACGGACGCGCCTTAACGGCGTGGCTGACGGAAAGCCGGACGCTGCGTGATCGAGTGTGAAGTGGCACGCGCCGTCCTCGCACCGCTGCCAATGCCTTCCATCTACCGAATCAGGCAGGAGTTCCGTGTAGCTCTGCTCGTCAAGGAACATCCCGGAGGAAAACTGGGTAGGGAAAACTGCCTCCTCGCCGCTCCGGAGCAAGAGGTCAGTGTGCCACATCTGCACCCAGCTCCCCAGGTTGCGCAGGAGGACAGCTGGGGATAGCAAGAACTGGCCAACCCCTGACACCCGGACCGCCTTCTGCATGCTGACGTGATGATGCTCAAGCACCTTCCCCCAGATCCCCGGATATTCCGATTTCGCGCGCTCCCAGTCCACCTTCACGGAATACCTCGCCCCTGGTCGGAGACACCGCTCGTCCCGCTCGACCCGCGGGTCCCACTCACGCGTGCTGAACAGGGAAGAGGGCGTCAGAAAATTCGCAACCGCACGGTCTGTAGCTTTTGTGAAAAGCGATGAACAGCGGGGACAATCCTTCACGCACACGATCGTTTCCAAGATCCGCGCGCACTCCGCCTTACAGTCTTCAATCTTCTGGTGGCATACACGTATGCGCAGCTCACACGCATCGTGCAGTGCCGTGGGGTCATCGTGAACCATCGTGAAGCGATGGAGCTTGCAAAAAGACTGTACCCCTTCCCAGGCAGTTCTGACGTTCTCCTCACGGTTCCCCAGCGCGACAGCTTCACACCGTTTAGTCGTCATCGCTGAATCAGCCGGTGATGGGGATTCCAATTCTTCCATAGCCGCCGTCCAGCAATCCAGCAATTTCACCAGCTCATCAAGCGTGCACCCGTGTCTTTCGCAACTGTTCTGCACCATACGAAGGGTGGCCATACAGCATGCGGCCCAGACAAGCAGGCACGCCTTCTCCAGGTCAACCAATACGCAGTCCCCGTTGGACCCGCAGGACATGGGAGGGGGCACCACGTGCATGCCTAGCCCCTCCAGATCTTTGGGTAGCCCCGACTGCACGTGAAGAACCCTACATGGCGTATCCGCATGTGGATGGCACGCCATTGATACCTGGCCAACATACTGCGCCCCGCACCGACCCACCCGGGATACCCCACCCCATCCCACCCACGATTTTAAGCGCCGCTGCTCACTCTTTGGCCGCTGATTCGCAACCGCAGATGAAGCAGCATAAGGCACGGCGCCGGGGAGAGCGCCACACGCGCCACGCGCCTGATTCGGCGCGGAGCGGAGCAGCCTCCCCGATACAATCGGTCCCCACCCCGTGCATGCACACAGCACCGTCGGGTACATGCATAATCAGATCTTGCGACATTGCATCATAATGACTTTTGAGGTCCACCAGGGCAGGCCGTCCAGGGCGGTCTCATACACACACGCACACGCACGCACGCACGCACGCGTTTTACACACAAAGATGATTTATGCTCAATATTGTTACATCTCATTACATTTCGTTAAGTGCGCAAACAGGCCGAGCATGTTAATTGGTGTCTTCTTCGCTAGTTTCACTAACATACTCCTCATCATCGTCGGACGGATCCGTGTGTGTCGGACACTCCGCCTCCGATTCCACAATTTGTGCATACTCCTGCCACTCCAGCCAATGCTCCCTTCGCGGGTGGTACAGCCGCACGACCACGTAACCGTTTGGGGGCCGCTCTCCAAATTCTCCATCATACGTCCCTTCGGGAACATCATGTTCCGTGGGCGCCGCGGTCCATACGTGGTCTGGGTTGAATCCGACAATTTTCGCTTCGATAATCCAGGGCGCCGGTACGAACCGGCTTTCATGAAGCGTCACCGACCATCCAATACGCACAGGCAGCGAGCCCCCGTTCTCCGTGTTGACCCATGTATGCTGCCACGCATACCACAAACTACACGTTCAACGATAG
Source organism: Cymbomonas tetramitiformis (assembly GCA_001247695.2). Taxonomy (NCBI): domain Eukaryota; kingdom Viridiplantae; phylum Chlorophyta; class Pyramimonadophyceae; order Pyramimonadales; family Pyramimonadaceae; genus Cymbomonas; species Cymbomonas tetramitiformis. The sequence goes on along the minus strand of LGRX02002634.1, from coordinate 1,825 downwards.
GGATCACAACCCCCATCGCGCGCAGCCTCCCCGCACCCTTGGTCCCTGGGTCCTATGGTCCTTGCGGGCACGCTTTGCACCTATCTACCGTACGCGCACCCTCCGCCATCCCTCCCCACCCACCACTCGCAGCGCCGCTGCTCACTCTTTGGCCGCTGATTCGCAACCGCAGATGAAGCAGCATAAGGCACGGCGCCGGGGAGAGCGCCGCACGCGCCACGCGCCTGATTCGGCGCGGAGCGGAGCAGCCTCCCCGCACCCTTTGTCCCTGGGTCCTATGGTCCTTGCGTGCACACTATGCACCTATCTACCGTACGCGCACCCTCGCGCATCCCTCCCCAGCGACGATCGCAACCACAGGTTGACACTTTGAAGGACACCAAAAACATCCACATGATCACTTTCAAAGAACAAATAACAAGTTGTAAGTTAACAACAAAAGGCCAGCGGAGACTCAGTAGCATTTACATAATGTACTATTCACATAATGTACACACATGTTGAAAAGAGGTTCACTCAAACCACTTCTGCCTACAGCATGGGCACGTCACCCACCTCGAGGAGGCAAGGGTTTCTACAAGCAAAGAAAAACACCAAATATGCATGTATTTCTCTTTACACTCGCATCCTAGGCCACCGCAGTCCACTACATCCTCCGGATCCACTTCCTCTAAACACACTATGCAGAACGCCTCGTCGGATCTGGGGAAAAAGATTCTCTGGACGTCCTCCCACGTGTATTCCTCCTCCATTGCATCTCCCTGTGCAAGCCCGTGACCTAGGGTCAATTTGCCATAACGTCACGCAGTTCCTCCTAAACAGCCTGCTATAACCAGCCGCCGTGCCACCATGCACACCGGCCTCCCCCGCGCCCATGGTTCTTGTTTATTCTTATTATTTATTTGTATATTTCTACACAATACGCACACACAATACGCACGCATACATCTGTTATAAACGTATGTCTTCATCAATTACGGTTGGTGAGGTATGTTTTTGCCTAGTTGTCCACTACTTGGATTTCACTATGCGGCAGCCACGGTCTTTCTCTACCGAAAAGTGTAGGACACCAGCTAGCACCTCATGCTGCCACAGCTCCTCCTCGTCCCCGTCCCAAGGGTATCGAACTTTAAACAGCAGCCGGGGCTGCCCTTCTGCAGGCACGGTGACCCGATGCACTTCTGGGAACCCGTGGTCAATGGCACCGGGAGGGATGAACTGCCGCTCAGAAACATAAAAATTGATACCCCTATCCGGCGGCGAGGTGACGATCGGTACGTAACCCGTGACCCAAGGACCTTCGTATTCTTCTACTTCGCCGCCCACCTCGTTGACCCACTTGGCGGACAACACTTGCGCACCATACCATGTCCGTCCATAAGCTGACGGATATGGATACAGCCGTCGCGCTACATAAGACCCTACATATGGCCAGCCGTCGCTGGTCGCCTGGTCATATGCCCGTCCGACGGCAGCCTTCCACAAAGCCTGTCCCACCCATGACTCGCGGTTCACCACTTGGCCGCTGATTCGCAACCGCAGATGAAGCAGCCTATAACACGGCGCCGGGGAGACCGCCGCACGCGCCACGCGCCTGATTCGGCGCGGAGCAGAGCAGCCTCCCCGCACCCTTGGTCCCAGGGTCCTATGGTCCTTGCGGGCACGCTTTGCACCTATCTACCGTACGCGCACCCTCCGCCATCCCTCCCCACCCACCACTCGCAGCGCCGCTGCTCACTCTTTGGCTGCTGATTCGCAACCGCAGATGAAGCAGCATAAGGCACGGCGCCGGGGGGAGCGCCGCACGCGCCACGCGCCTGATTCG